>JAKNSH010162903.1:0-11204 GCA_027790015.1 Cymbopogon flexuosus | reverse complement strand
AGTGGTCAATAGACCTACAACGTACGCCTATCGGAACGCAGGCGAGAGGCCAAACATCCAACTAGGCAGAAACCTATCTACCGGATTACAGAGTTGGATTACATGGTACCGAGGTTTTGCGACCAAACTTCTACAAAATCTCCAAAACTAGAGTAACCAGCCTCTAACCAATCCTCACCCTCGCGACGAACCGCTGCAACTATTTGCGTGATGGAAGAAGATCTCCTGTCAAAAACCCGTCTGTTTTTCTCCTTCCAGACCGTCCAGACAACAAGCAAGAGCATCGTGTCAAAGCCAGGCCTCGTGTCTGCCTGCAGCCTCCCTCGCTGATCAATCCACCAAGAGCCCAAGGACTCCCCACCTGCCGGTGTAAGCTCAGCAAGTCCCAACGACGAGAGCAGAACGAACCAGACTTCTCTGGTGACCACACAACCAACAAACAAGTGATCGCAAGTCTCGGGCTCCTGCTCACAAAGGTTGCAAGCGTCATCGTCCTGCAGTCCATGCCTCCTCCTACGGCTCGCAGTCCAAATCCTCCTATGGAGAGTGAGCCACATGAAAAACTTTACTTACAACCTTTATATTTGCTGAAACCAAATTTATATTTGCTGAAATGTTGTGCAAAGCTTGCAGATTCTTGAGATGACAAATATTACCATGAAGTTTTGTAGCACAGAAGCAATTCGTGACACATGAAAGCCATGATTCCACTGCCCAGAGGGTTTGCCCTGGATGATTGGCCCGATGCCCAGAAGGTGTTCGATGAATTGATCTTTACAGCAGCGCCAAAAAAATAAATAGAAAAAAAATCATAGTTCTACTCCCACGGATTAAAAATAAGCACAAGAAAGAAGCCAGAGGAGTAGGAGCGGGAGCAAGGAGGCGTGCCTACCTCGGCGCCGGCGAGCAGAGGATGGGAGGTGGAAGTCGAAGACGACGAAGAAGCCGACGAAGGCGTCAGTCAGGAAGAACTGAAAAAGCACAGGTGGCCTCCTCCCCCGCGTTGTACTCGTACTTCGACAACGGGCAACTGCAGGAAGTCCAAAATGCCCCTCGCTGACGCAGAGTCCGAGCACAAGCACTACTGTACACGTCATTCCCCTCGAGGGGCTTTCTGGTCACGTCTCATGGTGTTTTCAGTGTGCTGGACTGCTGCTAGTCTTCTCGAGCACAGCAGCAGCTTGGAGTTGGCGACCCCCAATGCCCGCCGCCGCCGCCGCCGCCGCATAGACCCGTCGAATCTATCCCGTTCCACCCAACCCACCTCCACCAGCATAGAAATAGATCCCCAATGCGCCCCGCCGCCGCCACCAGCATCCCCCGACGCCGGTCCGGGCAGGCGGCCTCGAGCACGCTGCTGCCCCCCGGCGCCGAGGTCGAGGTCCGCATCGACGACGAAGGCTTCCACGGGTCGTGGTACGAGGCCATTGCCGTGGACTTCGCGCCCGCCGGGCCCGCGCGGGGCCCCGCTCAGTACGCCGTGAAGTTCGTGCGCCCCCTCGCCGCCGGCGATGGTGGTGGCGCCCTCAAGGAGACATTCCCGGCCAGCCACGTCCGCCCCCGGCCGCCGCCTCCGTCGGAGTCGGCCCCGCCGCGGTTCCACCTCCACGACATCGTGGAGGCTTCCTACTGCCAAGGCTGGTGGACGGGCATCGTCATGTCCGCGCCCGACTCTGACTCCGCCTCCGCCACCGTCACCGTCGGCTTCCCCATCACCCGTAAGGTCCTCAAGTTCCCGCTCCGCCTCGTCCGCCCCCGACGCGACTACGTCGACGGGGAATGGGTCCCCTCGCGGGCCGCGATGGTCGTCCGGCCCGAGCGCATGGTCCAGATCTATGAGGTCGGCGACAAGGTCGAGGTGAAGAGTCACCTTCCATTGTACGGCCAGCCCTGGATCCCTGCAACTGTGGTGAGGGTCGTCGACGACCTCAGCTACGTCGTGGAGTACACGTACTTGAATGGGGGCGGCGGTGGGGAGGAGATGGCCACAGAGTCAGAGTACGTTCATTGTCAGTTCATGCGCAAGGTCCCAAACAACTCCAATGGCAACAAAAGGAGGAAGGTGGGTGATAAGATTATGTCCATGTCCGGAGAAACGGAAATGATTCTGCTGAAAATGGAGACAGAGAGAAGACAGTCCGTGTCCGGAGGAAGTCCAAGCACACCTGTCGATGTGGCATCCAGTGGTGATGAACACAGCCATGATCCTGAATCTCCTGCCACCAAAAAGCCAAGGAAAAATCTGAAGGAGGTAGATGGAATATTAGCTCAAGGTTTGGAACATGACCCATCAAAGATGGACACTCCTTTGTCTTGTCGAAACAGAATCGAATCAATTGATCGTGTGTGTGCAGATAATTCTGCTACTCAAGTAGCTAAAAGCAGCCAAGATATGAAAACAGCCACCCCATCTCCTGATTATCAGGTCCAAAAGGCTGGTGTTGGGGAAGTGGATCAGCACGCTGGTGAGAAACTGGATGATAGCTTTGTCTTATCATGTCCTCGGAATTCTGGGAGCCCACAATCCACCATAGAGAATTCTCCACTGAAGGGCTGCTCAGCTTCTGAGAGCTCGTTGCCTTCACCAATGGCTCTTTCTAATACATCTGATCGACTGCCTCTGTTTGTCAAGAGGTCATCTCAGTGGGCTCAAATTGAAGCAACGGATGTGTTTTCTGTGTATCCTCAACGACCGCATTTCCTTCCACTAAAGAAATTTCCCCAAATAATGCATGAAGGAATGGCATTAGGTCTGATGACTGTTTTTTCTGACTTAGTGAGTATTATAAAGAAAGCAAGCATACGCAAAAGCATGGAATGGTTCGAGGACAAGTTTTGTACACTCCGTCATCTGGAGGAACATGGATTTAGTGTCGAGTCTTTGCATAGCACCCTGTCCAAATTGGTCAAAATCAAATCTCAACACACTATTTATCTTGGAAAAATGGCCAAGCTGGATGTAGAGATAGATGAGGAGACAGCTTCATTAACCCGAATCAGTGGACTGCTCGATGAAAAAGATAGAGCTTTAGCTGAGCTCGAGCAGGAAATCCAGAAGCTTGCAAAGGAGAAGGAAAACAAAGAAAAAGAACTTTGGTGCCTTCGCCAAGAACTCCAGAAGCTTGCCGAGGATAAGGAAAACAAAGAAACAGAGCTCCCGAGACTCAAGTCAGAGCAAAGCAAGTTCAGGGAAGCCTATGCCGATGTGGAACATGAGTTTCATAGTGTCTTGGCTCCGCTACCTGGAAGCAGCTAGCTTTTGAGATTGGTTCGGTGCTTCTGTTTATGCTTCATCTAGGTATTCACTACTGTTTTATGTGCCTGTTGAAATTTGGACTCTATATTTGCTAACGGGCCATGTACATTGGAGTAAATTAGTTTTTAGTGCTAATCTAGGTTGTAACCGTCAATTTTAGTTTTAAGTGCTAATCTAGGTTGTAACCGTTAATTTTCATACTTAATTGCGCAGAAGCGCTGGCAGCTTAACTTGGCAGCGGACGCAAACTCGCAAAAACTGCATGAAAGCGCCTGCATTGTACGTGCTCTGTTCTCTAGTCTGTCACACGCATGTGTTTTCTGGTTTTGTTCAGGCCACATGATCGTTTGATGATTCCGTTTGATTTTTGGTGTGGCATAAAGGCTGCAATTGGGCTTGCTTCTGTTTCGGAGTTAGATCCAACCTAATCACATGAGAGAAGGAGATTAGAAGACCCTTTCAGACCAGACCAGTTCATTGATAATACGATATGACCAGACCAGTTCATCAATTGCTAAGACGCGTCCTTTATCTGAGTAGTTATTAGCACTTTACTTCCACTTTTCTTTCTAACAAAAGCATAGTTCAGATATAGCCACTCTCCTCGAGGGGTTTTCATGGTACTTTAAATCCTGACAGGAGGTAAGGGAGGAGTCTGAATGATAGTTCAACTACACAACTTGTAAGAGTTGTGCGTCTAGTAGTAGAAAAATAGCATGAAGATTCAAAAATTATGCTAACGCTCTCATCTCAGGTAGTGCTTTTCATGTATGCACGCTATAATATACTCTTTACACAATTTTCAACAAAATTACAAAAACAATGCTGTGGCACCTAGATGAACCACAATTTGTTCACCCTTAAAATTATTTGACAATAAAAAACACTCTCTGTTTCCAATAAAGTGAGTTGCCACGTAAGTGCTTTGCTGTCATACAAATATACTATGTTATAACCTACAAGGCATAGAAACAAGAAAGCAAAAAAAAAAAAAAAAAAGAAGCAAAATCACTGTAATCTCTCAAGTATAGGATGCATGATTTAAGCAGCGATTTATTAAACCCGTCTTTCTTCAGAAGATAAAATCTTTTCAGTAGGAAGGACTGGAACCAGTATATGGCACGGCACAGTACACTTGGTGATGATGAACTGAAATTTTCCTCCTTGAAGTAAATTGTTCCACAAAGAAATTAAAATTTTGTACTGCCAGCTACCACCGAACTGTCATGTCCTAGTATGTAGGGGCATACTTAGCTGCACCAGGACCATACTTTCTGGCAAGGAACGGCACTAGATGGAGGTTATTTACTGCAACATCCAACAGAACAGTGTTAATCTGCTGTATAAATGATAGACGAACTATTGAGAATAAGAAAGAGATGGAACGGAATGTTTTGATATGGTTTATTTATCAACAAACTTTTCCACACAGTTACATTTTTAGATAGATACTATTTCTAAGTTACCTATTTAAATATGATCTTTCCTAGCCTAAATTTATGAAATTATCTTATGCCCACTAAACTAGTTATTTTTATCAAGTATAACTGGGAGAGACATGGAAATTACCTGCTTGAGAATTAGAGGAGTCAAAAATATGGATGTTAGTTACATGTTGGACAATGTAACTGTCACATTCTTCCAGTCTTTGTATGAATCCCTTTGACATATCTGTCAGAAACATTTGGTGGAGTGTCCTAAGGTACTTGATGCCTGTAGGTACTGCCTTTAGATTCCCTAAAGCAATAAGTTCCAGATGTTGTAGACTAATCATTGTCCTGTCCTCTATCTCAATCCATTTCACATGTTCCATATCAGCTAATTGCAGACAATTGAGCTTTGGGAACCACCCAGCACAAAACGTAAGCTGTTCCCCACCATATGTCCCACACAGCTGCAAATTAACTAGGCTTAACATATGAGAGAATGAGATAATAGGATCCTTCTTCAGACCAGACCACTTCATCGATAACCATGCTAATTTTTCAAACTTGGAAAACATCGATGGAAGAACACCTCCCTCCAACTTTCCAGCAAGCCAAAAGAACTTCAGATTTGATAAGGGCTCGAGCATTTTCAAGTCAAGAATCTCGTCCATATCAAATGCAGAAATACGCAACCTGGTCAAGTTCGGCATCATTGTCAAGGAGCTCCATAACTCTGCAATGTAGCATTGCCGCATTTCCAGTATAGCCAATCCTCTTAATAGGGTCAAGTTACCCAACTGTGAAACTAAATCTTTATTTGCTGAAACAGCATATAAAGATTGAAGGTTTTTCAGGCGGCAAATATTGCCTCGAATTTTTGTAGCACCAAAGCAATTCAATATTCTTGCTTGAAAATTTCCGTTTACAGACACATATAAATGTCGTAAACTACTTAGCTGAGTAATTTCCAAAGGCAGCTCCTCAACATAGCTGAATCTGAGATCTAAAACTTGAAGGTTTGTAAGTTTTCCTAATGATGATGGTACCTGCCTCACTCTTGTGTGAGACAAATCCAGATAACGCAAATTATACAACTCTGTAACAATGCCTGGAACTTGTTCAACATTAGCAAATCTCAGGCACAAGACCCTCAGTAGTCTGAAACGTGATAAAACATCATATATCCAAGAAGATGGTACTTCTGCGTCGAACAAGATGAAAGAGCGGAGTCGCAAACTTCCTAAAGATTGCAATGACTGGGCACCACTTTGGATGCTTAAGTGGCGAGCTACATCGTCAACTTGAGTGATACTTGAATTTCTATATGCAATACCAAACCTCTCCTTTTTAGCAATGACCAAAGTTGCATCTCGCACAAGATCATGCATAACAAATGTCCTAGCCCTTCCACATGCATTCCTTTCTGTGATTTGTAGAAGAGAACGCTGAGTGAGCTCTGCAAGGTAATACCTGGCAATCTCCTCCAATGTCGTTCCATCTCCTCTGTCTTCCACAAAACCTTCAGCGATCCATATTTTGGAAATCACTTTTCTCCGAATCTTGTAATCTTCAGGATAGAGGCTGCAATAAAGAAAGCAGCTCCTAAGATAACATGGGAGGTCATGCAAGCTCACATTCAGAACACTGGATATCCAATTTAGCTCTGGATTGTAAGCTAACTGCCAGCTAAGTTGCTTGTAGAAAAATGCCCATTCCTGTTCCTCTAACTCATGATATGACAGAGTACTTCCAATGGTTACGATAGCCAGTGGCAATCCCTGACACTTGCCAACAATTTTCTCTGCCAAAGACCTAAGATTTTCAGGGCATATGTTATCTTTTGATGCACGAAATGCCTTTTTACAGAATAGTTCCCAAGATTCAGTACACCGAAGAGTTTTAAGTTCAAGGACATAGTTACCCACTGCTAAGGAAGACACATCCTTTCTCCGAGTAGTTATCAGCACTCTACTTCCAATGTTGTTTCTGACAAAAGCATAGTTCAGAAATAGCCAAGCGTCTTTATCCCATACATCGTCCAGGACAATGAGATATTTTTTGTCCTGCAAATAGCTTTGTAATACCTCAACTAATCTCATGTGACTCATGGTCATGAAACCATTTTCAATGCTTATTCTCTGGTCTATCAGCTGACCTAAGATTTCTCTTAGTAGCTCTTCAATATGATACGTCTGAGATACAGTAACCCATGCATGACAGTCAAAATATGTTCTTATCTGCTGGTTCTTGTAGACACTGCTTGCGACAGTAGTCTTTCCTAAACCTCCCATACCAAGGATGGCAATTACAGACCGTTCTTGTTTCTCCTCAAGTAGCCACTGTGTCAATCTTCGAATTTCATCAACATTTCCCACTATCTCAGAGTTATCAGTTAGGTTAGCAGAATCTGACATGCAAAGCTGCTTGGCGCGCCGTAAATTGTTCCTCCTGTCCAGTTCACCAACCGAGATGCCATAGCGATTCCTCATTTCCGCTAGCCTCTGAATCCGGTCTTCTACTTGACTGATTTGGCTAGGTAATCTTTGCCATGCTGCAATGTTCTTGATCTGGTGGAACTTCCTCTTGAAGAAGCTGCTTGTATCCATGGCTTGCGCAGTAAGGTAAGCATACTCATCAATGATGTCTTCTACCTCATGGGCAACATCTCTTACTTGGTCCAACCATGCATCAAATGCCTTGTCACCCACTCTCTGTTCACTAACTTGGCCAATAAAGGCCTGTAGAATCGAAAGCTCACCCTCAATTTGTTTAATGCTATGCTTAAAATCTGTCATGATCGGTGCCACTTCGACCACCTCTCTGCCAATCTTCTCTAGTGCCCCTTCTCCCAGGGAAAGAGCAACTTTTCTGAGAACAACAAAAAGGGCATCTGCCATATTTTCTCAACTTGTTCAGCAAAAAAGGCCACCTTGTCACATAATTATGTTTCTGAACAAGATTTACATGCACCTCTGTAACATCTGAAATGCAAAAGGAGCGATTTTTTTTTTTTTAATAAACGGCTCGGTCAAAACATCAAATGGAATTTGTTTCAAAATGGAAGTTGTCTCAGATAGCATGAATCGTTGTGCCATAATTAGCAAGACGGCTATGCAGTTTGATAACAAGCAGTTATTTAAAGGTATAAGGCCCAGAAAGATTCGCGTATTGAGACCAACTAGTGAATTCATCAAAGGAACGAGGTTGGCTTCCAATAACCTAGATATCCACAAGGACAGACAGTTATGTAACCGAGTACCTACGACTTGCCTTTGTCCGGTGTCCTTAAGGTGTTCGACGGATTGCTTGCAAGAACACCATTGCAAGGAATCTTGGCTCTACCGATCTACTCTAACTCTGTAGGGTGGAACAGAGAGCGCAAGGAATAAGAGTCTATCCAACTCCAGTACTCCACGGCTGGTAGCATTGGAGCAAGAATAGCAGATAGGGATTAGGGAGGAGGAACAAGGAGGCGTTACCTAGGCGAGCAGAGGAGCTAGACGAAGAAGAAGCCACCAGGGATTTCAGGACAGAACAGAACGACCGAAGCAGAGGAGGCGGCCGCAGCTTTTGTACCAAGCTTCCACCCACTGCCAATTTTCCACCGCCGTCTTGGAAAATGTAAAGCACTGTTACTACTAGTCTCCGTAGAAATATTCGATCCATTTCTTTCTGTGAAGGCGCATGGTAGAAAATCGCCGTGGTCTGTGGAAATATTCATCAGTCCGTTTCTCTAGAAGGCGCACGGTATTTACTCTACTGAAATCTGTTGCGGGTGGTATTTAGTACTTACTGGACTAGCTGAAACCAACCAGACGTCCAGACTGCTGGTGGAGACTGGAGTGGTCATCTAGAACGCGGCGTGAACAGCCTCCAAGATTGAACCGGTCAACACCTAGCAGCAGCTTTTGCTTGTGATAGTGAAAAAGCCACTGAGAACAGCCACAAATAATCAAGGGAAATTATAGCAGAAAACTGTCGTGTCATTGAACATAAAAACAGGTTATGGATCATTGATTCCAGTCGTAGGTCTCAAAAATCTACACAAATGCTCAGTCTATTAACTCACACGTTTGGCTATCAATCTCTCAGAAAATTCACTGGCGAGGGCCGAACACCATGAGTAACACATATGTTACGCACAAATGTGGCTAAAAAACGAATATATTACAGTCTTGTGAGGCTCTGGTAATTTTTTGAACCAATACCTTGTTAAACTCACAATTTACATACAACTAGTACAAAGTACCGACGGTCAAGTTTAGCGCTGTACAATGAAAATTCTCCTACAGGCCTTGATGTCATAAAATGTTGCAGGTTCCACGGAGCTCAGCAAGTCACTGCCACTCTCATATCTGAATCTCTGGCAGCCAGTTCAAGCAAATATCTACTGTTTTTCAGCTGGACATTTTCAGCAAGTACAGAATTTTTCGACCAAAACTCATGCTTCAGCTTCCATGGAAACAGATGCCGAATATTTCCTGAATTCATCGTTGTTGATGGCTGCAAATTGTTTCAGTAGCTAAGTTCAAAAGCCATATATGAGGCACATTACAAACAATGAGCTCTTCTCAAGCTTTGGCACCAAGATGAACAGCATATTGCTCGGTTGGTTCATAAAGTAACTCTCACTGACTGTCACGTCAGATGAGTAGGGGCATACTTAGTTGCACCAGGGCCAAACTTCGTGGCAAGGTATGGCTCAAAGCAGAATTTATTTACTGCAATACCAAAAAACATTTTTATTCTGTTGTACAATATACAAGACATTTATGATCAATAAAGAAGAGAGGGAATAAAATGTTCTATAGAGTAAACCAACAATTTTGAGAATGTCTCATGACACCCAAGCCGCATAGCAAGAAAACGAAATTTACCTGCTTCGGAATCAGAGGATTCAAAGATATGGATATTGCGTATATGTTGGACAATGGGACTCTCACTTCCTTGCAGGCTTCCTAGAAACTCCTTTGACATATCTGTCAGATACATCTCGTCGAGTGTCCTGATGTACTTGATGCCATAGGGTACAACCTTTAGATTCCCTAAATCATTCAACTCCAAATTGTTTAGACACATCATTGTTCCATCCTCTATCTCAATCCAGTTCAGATTCTCCATTTTAGATAATTGCAAATAATTGAGCTTGGGGAACCATCCTGAACAAAAAGTTAGCCGGTCCCCACCATATGACCCGCACATCAGCAGATGAACGAGGTTTGACATGTGAGATAAGGAGCTAATAGGGTCCTTCTTTAGACCAGACCAGTCTAATTTTAACCATGTTAACTTCTCAAAATTATAAAACATTGATGGAAGCACACCTGCCTCCAACTTTCCGGCGAGATTGAGGAAAATCAGATTTGATAAGGGCTTTAGCATTTTTAAATCAAGAATCTCCTCCATGTCACATGCAGAAATAACCAACCTATTCAGGTTAGGCATCTTTGTCAGAGAATTCCATAATTCTGCAATGTAGCATTGCCGCACTTCCACTATAGCCAAACTTCTCATTAATGTCAAGTTCCCAAGTTGTGAAACCAGATCTTTGTTGGCCGAAAAAATCCCGAAAGCTTGCAGATTCTTTAGATGACAAATGTTACCAGGAATTTTTGTAGCACCAAACCAATTCAATGATCTTTGTTGAAAATCATGGACTGCAAACACATGTAAATGACGTAAGTTAGTTAGCATAGTTATTTCCAGTGGCAATTCCTCTACATACGTGAATCTGAGATCCAAAACTTGTAGGTTGACAAGTTTTCTGAATGATGCTGGTATAATCTTCACTTTTGTGTATGAAAAATCAAGATAACGCAAGTTATACAATTCTGTGACCACGCCCGGCACTTGTTCAATATTGACAAATCTTAGGCTTAGGACCCTCAGTAGTCTGAAATGTGATAAAATATCATGTACCCAAGAACAGGGTACTTCAGTGTCAAACAAAATGAATGAGCGGAGATGTGAACTAGCTAAAGAATTCATGGTATGGGCACCGCTTTGGATGCATAACCGGCGAGCTTCATGGGAACCTTTGGATATACCAACATCTCCATAAGCAATACCAAACTTCTCATTTTTAGCAATAATCGATGTTACCTCTCGCACAAGATCATGCATAACAAATGTTCTAGCCCTTCCACATGGATTCCTTTCTATGATTTGGAGAAGAGAACGTTGAGTCAGCTCTGTAAGGTAACACTGAGCAACTTCCTCCATTGTTGTTCCATCTCTCTCCTCCACAAGGCCTTCTGATATCCACAGCTTGGAAATCAGTTTTCTTTTAAGCTTGTAATTTTCAGGATAGAGGCTGCAGTACAGAAAGCAGCTCCTCAGATAGCATGGAAGATCATTCAAGCTCAGGTTTAATACATTAAGAACCCAACTGAGCTCTGGATTGTTAGCTAGTTGCCAACTAAGTTGGTTGTAGAAAAAAGCCCAGTCCTGTTCCTCTAAGCCACGGTATGACAGAATACTTCCAATGGTTACAATGGCAAGTGGCAATCCTTGACACTTTG
>JAKNSH010162523.1:0-12423 GCA_027790015.1 Cymbopogon flexuosus | reverse complement strand
CTCTTCACCGGTGGTATAACAATTCCTATCTCCTTTGCATTACTTTTCTAGTGTAGCTTGTTTAGCTTGTGTAGTTGTAGCTCTCTAGCTTGTTCACTAGTGTAGAAAGTAGTGACATAGCCTTTGTGTGGACTAGAGACTATATTTCACTAGAATTGTGGATAGGAGGCTTGCAACACTTATTAGGCTAAACAAAACTTGCATTACGCCGTTTGTTTTACTAATTAAAGTTACTTAATGTTTTTGTAGAAATTTTTATAGGCTATTCAACCCCCCTCTGTCCATCCTAAACCTTTCACTTGTTCTGTTGTTCCTTCGCTCACTCCTCAAGCCGGCAGACACCGGACGCGAGACCCTGTCGCTGCTGTTGCCGGACGCCGGACAAAATACGTAAAAGAGAGAATGAAAGACCATTCATAGTTTTTTTAAGCTGGTTGGTTCGGCTGCTAATTGTACTGAAGAAATTAGAAATCGAGGAAAAATAATGTAAATTTTCTTCTAGTTGAGACTAGTGAAACATGCTAATATGCTACTAGTATATGAGACTAAAACAATCCAGCATGGCTACCGGCTCTAATTTGCTTTGTCCATTGCCCCTCCTAAACTCAAATCCAGGCTCCGCCCCCGTCGAATAGATACACTGTTGATTTGTTGAAGTGTTGAGGCGGCGGTGTTGTGCTAGCTGTGATATATTTGTACTGGAAAGCCATATTTTTCATTAAGTTCTCCAAAATAATAATTATATTAGCTATTATTAAATAAAAGCAGCTGATTTTTTAAACAAAATAAAAACAACTGATTCTCCGTACGATTCCGTAGTTTCTTTGTGTGACTGGATTTTTTTTTTTTTGAGGAACTGGAATTTTTTTTCTTGATGCAAGTAATTCTAAAGCAGGCCTCTAATATCCATATATGCTCGTGATCCATAATGTTAAAAGACAAGCCCAAACTCAAAACATGGCCGGCGGCCTTTGATGGTTACGGTGAGATTTGGGCCCATGGTAATCAAATCCTTTTTTTTTCATCTTTTTATGGAGAGCCAGAGCTCAAACAACAGTTTATTATTAGCGTTGACTCAACGACAAAAGCAGGAAAAAACAAATAGTATTTACCCTTCAAAAAAAAAAAAAGTTTACGTCATACCCCTAGTTCCGAGTGTAGTACGTACTGCGTGGAGTACATTATAAAGTTCATCTCTGTCTAAATTTTCTCAAATCAAAGACCAAAAGGAAGTCTCCAATGCTAGGACGGTGGCCGGCGCCGGCCGTCGATTGCCGGAGCGTGGAGGAGCTGAGTGAGCGAGTGAGCGAGCGCGGGGGGCGGCGCATCTTCTTCCCTGCTGGCGGGGGTTAGTTGGAACGTGCTCAAGACTGGCACAGAGCACGCACCCGCCCCGCACCAGCCCACATCATACGCATGGCATGGACGGACGACGCCCGCCACACCGTGCGCCGCCACGTCATCGTCATCCACCTCCACGCGCCATCCCCGCGCGGTCGGCGCAGCCCCACCCACGCCCCTCACCTTCCCTGCAGTTGCAACTGCAATTTCTCCTGCAACTGCCAAACCAAAACAGCATCATCTATATATACACTGACAATGTCCCTCGATCGTCAACAGAATACAAGCCCGAGCATCAGCATCGCGAGCGACCTGTCTCCTACAGTGAAACTGCCTGCCAACGCCAGCCAGCAACACAAGCCACCGACACCGAGCGACCTCGTCGTCGACGGACATGGACGAGAAGCCAGCGCCTTCGCCGTCGCCGTCGCCGTCGCCCATCCAGAGGAGCCTCTCGGCGGTCACCTACTGCTGCGGCGCGTGCGGGTACGACCTGCGCCTGCGGTCATCGGACCGCAACACGGCGGGGATCGTGGCCACCAAGGCGTACGGGCGGCGCGGGGTGGTGGCGTTCGACGCCATCGACGACGCGCGGTTCGGCCACGCCGACGAGTTCCGGTGCGTCGACCTCCGCGCGCGCCGCCTCTTCGTGCGCCGCACGCGCCTGCTCTGCCGCAAGTGCGGCGTCAGCCTCGGGTTCGGCTACGACGACCGCGGCGACGGCGAGAGGCCGCCACGCTACGACATCAAGATCCGCGCGCTCCAGCCCCTGGCCGACGACGACGACGAGCCGTCCGCTGCGCCGCCGTCGGACGCGTGAGTTCCGATGCGCTGTGCCGATCTTTCTTCCATCATCCTCGGTGTCTGTTTCCTTCCCGCGTTTGCTGCTGTTCTTTTTCTCTGCAACAAGTCGCTGTCGCTCGCGGTCATTGGGGCCTGCAAAAGTCGCCCCGCTCGCTTGCATCTCAAGAAATGTACAAATTGGATTGGTGTTATTTTTTCTTTGTGATGATTTTTTTATTCAATTCATCAATCAATAGAATAGAAAGAAATATAAAAAAAAGTCTAAACAGACCAGCCTGGCAGACAACGAGCAAGCTCCATTCTCGCAATATAAAAAAGTCAAAAGCTTTGTCAAAAGCTTGTGGTTGGTGCCCACTCCGGCTGCACTCTAAGCAATCACAATTTTCAAATGTTGCAACTTGAGCCCATGGAGATGGAATAACGCGCGGCTGACTGACTGATCTGGCTGCACACGCCATCGGTTTATGTTGTACCCGTTGACCAGCTGCGAAGACAAAACCGAAACTTCATTTCGAGCATCAGATTCTACTCCATTCGGCCCAAACAAAAATACAGTTTTAAAATAATGATAGGTCAAATGATTAGAATTTTAACTAATTTCACATGGAAAATACTTACTAATATTTATCATATTATTAAATAAATAAATAAATAAATAGCATTATATTCGTCCTGAAATATATGTCATAGTGTACTCATTTTGAGTAATATATACAACATCCGTCCAACGATACTAGACTCTAGATTTCTACGCTTCTCCCAAATAACTAGCCTCCATTTTCATTTCTCAATGTACCTTCTCTTCTCAATACACGCCAGTGACCTTGTGTCGAGTTGATTCGTGAGCTGGGACCGGGAGTAGGTTCCAACTTGTTCGTCGTCAAGTTCTCTTTTCTGTTCTATCAAAAAACAAACAAAAAAAATCTCTCTTCTGGGCTGGGCTGTACATAGCTTCTACAACTGATAGTCTGATACCATGCATAACTATGAAAAACGTTGGCCATCAAAGTAGAGTCTGAGCTTCCCCTGTGCACGTCTCAACAAGTTCAAGAATCAGCCACCGGACCACAGCTAGCCATACCTCTGTCTCGACAAGTTCAAGAATCACCGGACCACAACTGGCCATACCTCTGCGTGACTATCAACGAACACCAGGTGCACGAGGGTTCGCTACACCCTTTTATTCTCCCTCCCTTTTCTTTATTTGAACGAAGTTTCTCCCTTCGTCTTTCAGCAAAGACGACAGACCCCACCCGTCACCCACCTCATGATCGATAAAACTCTGCCTGTGTCGATCAGTAGTTCAGTACCAAGCGGTTGAGCCAAGCATGCCATTGGGCTGCAGTTTGCAACGGCCAATGCGACAGTTATCTTCTCCGCTATCAATATCATGCATGCAGGAACAATGGGAAACGGAAACGGTGGGTGTGATCTGGGTGACAAAGAGGGGAGGAAGGATACGAACATGCTTTATTGAGAGGCACAGTGTGTTGTGCCTTTGTGGGCAGCGGGCACTTTGATGGGGGCAAGTTATGGCTCACTGTGTGGATATGGTCGCATGGCCTGCAAAGTCCTTGCAGCTGATCACTCAGTAGTCACTAGTCCCGCCACAGAACTTGACAGCACCACTCCATGCCTTCTTGCATGCTTGAGGCAGAACCTGCTGCGAAAGCAAAGGATTCTTGTCTTGGGGAATAATACAACCTGGAGATCCACAGACGTTAGTAAATGACATGATACATTTCGGGGTGGGAAATTGACATGATGCTTCAATGCAAGATGTGTTTGTGCTCAAGGACTTCATCTCTGAAATATTGTAGGAGTATTAGATTAGACCTCGTAGCGATAGTGGTTGTAGACTGTAGTGTTGTACGCCTGTACCTATCCCACAGGCAATGAGGCAAAGTAAAAAGGTTTAGTCAACAACGGGTGCAATCTTAGAATGCAGCAAGCTGACAATTAGAATGAACAAAGCAAGCATCTATTCTAGGCATCAGTGATCCTGAGGATAGTTCATTGTCATCTAATCACTATACACAGAAAATAATCATACAGGTGCATTACTGATGAAAACAAACTTATGATAAATTTTAAAACAATCATCAAAGCATATACAAGCTAAGTATGCATCAGTAAAAGTTGCTTGAAACCTTGCATATTTAAAGATATGCTCCAGATGGTGTACGGCTGCACTTATATTTACCTTTTGTGTGGACTATATGCTTACCAAACGTTAGGTAATGACTAATCACTAATGGGTACATCCAGTTCACCTTAAAGTCCTAATGAAGGACCTGATTATTTATTGCTATTTATTGCTTATAGGTGCTAGAAATCACGAAGAGTGAGTCCACAAAACTACAAATCAAAGAAAATGCTTAAGGTACATGCCCTGCAATCTCTCTTATATTAACAGACATCAGTTTCATGGAAATTTTTCTCTTCTTGCTGCAAAAATTATTATCTAGATTATGCTGAAATGCCAGCTTCTTGTAGTCATGCCCAATAGGAGACATAGTGGTCCACTTGTCCTTTAACACCCAAAGCACCTTTTCTTAACAATCTTTTCACTTTCCCAGCATTTTTTCGGCTCTCAATTATGTGATATATTCCATTCCATCTGAATTCTGAAAATCAACAGTAACGTCTTCAAAATATAAAGTAATTTTGCAACCAAAGCTTGATTAACTGACCAGCCAAATATTTTCTATAATCTACTTGATTTGTGATCTGAGAAGAAGAAAAGGAAAAGCAAGGCCATCCTAAGCTATCATACAGTGTACTTGAAGAAACTTTGTTCCCTCCACGTACGTAACCAACATCAGACATGCATTATCCATGCCTATCAGCAAACTTGTGGCATTCTGAAGTGTGATTCTTTCTATTTGTATCAAACTACATATGAAGATATGCCGTAAAACTGTCATGACAACTAAAGATCGGTCTTGCAGGAATTCTGCAGCTATTATGATGAGTGTTTAGAAGTATATGAGAAAATAAGATAAACAATATGTTCACCGATTTAAATCCAGGTCTCAGAAAAATATACAATAGCTAAGTAATCACTACTATCCCCATTTGAAAATAGATGTTATGTTGGAACCTTAGTTTTGGTCTTTACATGTTTTCCATCCTCAAGAAAAAATTGTCACTATTGATTTCTTATTGGCAGTGATGCCAGAGAAATTAAGCAAGCAACTAATAAAGTCCAATCATGATTAGAAAAAACTAAAGCATTATATGTATATGGAACTAAAGCAATAATTAAATTGGGTCTGAGACAGAGGACAGCTATCTTTGTCAAAATCTAAAAAATTGTCCTAACACCCACGGTAGATCTGCTGGATGATTAATTTTATCAGTATTATTACATATACATACACACTAAAAAAATAAAAAAAATCCTCATAAACCAATTACGATTTCCATCCATGTTAGCCACAATTACTACATGAGCCATCAAAACCATTTACAATCGAGCTGAAGAATGAGCACAGCCTTTGGTGCATGGCTGGGGCGAAGAAGCTACAAGGGCTAGGCTTGGCGCTGGCTGACTAGGTCCTTTTAGTTTTGGTCAAGTTGTGTTTGTTTTCGATGTGTTTAAAGCATGAGTGCGTGTAATCGCCTCACTCATATTTGGTCCCTGTATGAGTGAGGATCATGTTGGGGACCCCCTATATTTTTTTCATGCAACCACAGTTAAATATGTCTAGGTGCATGAGTGTCTAGGTTCATAATCTTATCTGTAGCTTAATTTCAGCATGAAGTAATAGCAGTAATAGGCATTAAGTGTGTAATATTATGCATTAATTAGGAGGCTATCACAACCTAAAATGTAGCTCATGGCTGCCTATATATACATATAGGAGACAAACTCAGAAAAGGCTAAGTCACTCCAGCCACCAAACCCACTGTGTTCTTGTGTGTGTGAGTTTCTGGCAATCTGTTCAGGGGTATTTGCCTATCAAAACACAGAAAACTATGAAGTTGTCAACTTGTCGTTCAAGAAAAACTATGAAATTGTACCTGGTATATGTAAGATTTATTATTATAGGTAACATTTACAGATCTGGCATCAGAGCAAAACAACAATACAACTTAGTCCCAAGCATACTTGGGGTAGAGTTGAAACTCGACAGAATCCACAGCAAAGTTGTGGCAAAAGCACATAAAAAATATACTCATATAGTACTGCCAATGCCTATATACAATGATACACTTTTATTCTTAGTTCTTAAATGCAAAAGAACTACAAATTTCAATCAACAAAGAAGTTTCAGATCAGATAAGCAGACAATAAGAAATGCTCGTGTATAGTAGAAGACAGAATCAGAAAGTTGATCAAATGCATCTTTACCAAAATAATCATATCACAGTCTGAAGCCATAGTTAACCCAAATTACTCTGAAGCCATATTTTTCCTACTATTTATTTCTGGAGTGATCTTCATTAAGCTTTAACATCAATTGAAAAGAACTTCTACACCGATCAATCACTTTCTGCAGAGCATATAAAATTTTCTTAATGTATTTTAAGGTTGTAAAAAAGATCACCAGTCTAATGTATTTCAAGAATTTCAACTGGAAACTTCCTTTCTCACTGGACCATTAGTGATTGAGCTCCAGCTCACTGTTCTGGTACTTTACTATTTATCATCACGCTATAGGCTTAAGCAAAAATACGTAAACTGACATGTTGGGCCCACAAGAGTAACCAAAGTTAAGCATAACAGTGTAAGGCTACAAAGCATATTCGTAGGTGAGCTAAAACCAACCACACATTGACCTAAACTGGATATGATTCAATACTATCGACAAGAAGGCATCCTCTATTTATTCCCAAACTGTAATAGAAGAAAAAAAATCCAGCTTATACAAAACTGGATGACATTCAGTTACATATAACTGTACAAAGGATTGTCTGCAAAGAAATTGTGTTTCTCGTTCAAGGTTATTGTTAAGCAGCATTCACAAAATTTTGTTGATGAAATATCAGTATGGTAACCTTTCAGATGGAGCGAGGCCACTGGAAACTAGGAAGTGTGAAAAATGAAATGTCTGAATGAATTGAAACATTGATAGTTATACTCCTACACAGTGGAGGGTGGAGGCTCCTTTCCTGATAATTGGTAAAGTACAGAAGAATTGCTCACTGTCCTCGGAGAAGCATGTGCTATATAGGAGTAAGTGGAGCAGGTAATTTACCTGAAGACCTGAACGGTGAAGAATAGATGCCCGTTGCTACTCCTGCCAAGCTCTTAATGATTTGGGACAACCGCGCAGCATTTAGCACTCCAAGGAATCCATCATTTATGACACCTGCCAGAACAAAATGCCAGCTCAAAATATCTAGCGGGGAAAATTCTGAAGGAAAGATGAAAACAAAATATTTGTCGTTTTCAGAGTATTTTATTTATTTATTTATCATTAACCATCCACAGAAGAAAATGAGCAAGGAACAATAGCTGAAAGCAACTCCCGATGTTGACTCATTTACCCCTATGGAATTCCCATGTAGTACTGCCCAACAACTAAAATCTCGAGTTGTCCTGATGCTAAAGTAGGTGTCATGTGACCAAAGGCGATAGCGTAAAGCGTTCCCCAGAATCTCCGCTAGCAGTAAAAAAAAAAAAAAAAATCGTGGAGCTTAACGTGCAACCTTGGTTGATAGACCTGCAATTTGTTTAACCAAATCAAATATGAAATGCGCGGGCTTATTCTAATCGGAACACCAGCATCTGATCATACATGAACCATCCAGATCGAATGAGTATGCTCCATCCAAATCGAATGAGTGATGAATAAAGTAACAGGGTGTGTGTCAACGCTCGGCACCTCGGAGTCGGAGGCGGAGGATTTGCAACCTCCATAGGTCCATCCAATCCAGGGGAGGGGGTTCCGCTTCCGGCTACGAGACGGATCACAATGGCGTCGGAAACAGCAGGAGATGAGAAGATGAAGCCCGATCCCAAGCCCCAGCAAACAGGCTGCCACTACCAGCGACCCGCCGGGTGAAAACTAGCAGCCACAGCCAGCCAGCGGCGCATCGGACCTGAGCTGAGAACCGGACCTAGCACGCACGCGGATGGTGGAACGCCAGATCCGCCGCGATTGCAGGGAAAGGGCGAAGCGAGAGTAATGGCCGAATTGGAAGGAGGCGGGATGCCGCACCGCACTGACCTTGGCGCGGGCAGGATCGTGGCTTGAAGCGCGCGGCGGTAACAGACGGGCAGGCGCGAGGGCTCCGGCTCCGGCTCCGGCTCCGGCGCCCCTTCCTCCGCCTCCTGCTCGGCGTCATCGCCCTCGCGGTCGGGAACTTCTCTGGGCCTGCGTCATCATAAACTGCGAGAGCGAGCGACGGACGAGGACGACGTGGTAGCCGTCTACTAGCAGGAGCGAACACGCATGGGAAGTGCATTGACTGCTTGTGCACGGAGGTCGGGGGAGGAGGGACCACAGGCCAACCACGCCATGTGCGGGTGCAGCAGTAGGTGCAGGCGTGCAGCGAAACAGCGAGCCAGTGAAGAGGGCCCCCAGCCTGCGCGGCGGCCTTGGTCAGCAAGAATATGTGGTCAACCATTCTCTTGAAAGAAAAAAAACAAAGCGGTAAAAAAGGAGCAAATTCACCGTCACCCTCCATGCTAAAACAAGGGTACATCTCACTTATTGGCAAGTTTAAAAATAATCGTAATTAAATATATAATACTAGTATTTGTGAATATTTAATAAATATATCATTAGATCGTTGTGGAATACTGTATATTTTTACAACATTCGAAGATACAGATATATTAATATTATTTTTCTTTATGCTTAGTCCATGTTACAAGAATTTGACACCTCGCTAAATGAGATACATGTTCGTTTTAGGATGGAGGGAGTACAAATAATATTCGTGATATTCATGTAGCTTTGTCTGGTCATCTACGCTAATCAAAGTTGAACTTTAAAGACCGGAAATGTTAGGAAAAATGCATCACAATCATGTTCAACAAATACCAAGATAAGTCGGTTCCTAAGCATAATACTAGGATAATAAGGTTTGCTACGTGTGTAAATAAGTTCCTGAGCATAATACTAGGATAAAAAGGTTTGCTAGGTGTGTAAATAAAGGAACCAAATCTCTGTTTGATGCAAAGTATTTCCGTACTGTTGAGAAATACTATGGGTTTTTTAAAAAATATTTGGTTTTCAAAAGTTGTAGGAGTTTGTAGTTTTTTTGGAGTTTTATTATAGAAGTAGGACGTGGTGACCAGGGACTATAGTTTGATTTGATTGTTGAAATGGACCATAATGGTCAAATTCGAGACTACCTCACTAAAATTTCCTTGCTAAATTAAGTGCAATGTAGCACTCCATTAAAATATACAAATTTTGATAAAAAGGATTATACTCTATTTGTCCCAAATTATAAGATGTTTTGACATTCTAGATATATTGAATCTATTATGTATCTATGAACATAGTGTATATCTAAGTATATAGCAAAACTTTGTATTTAAAAAGGCCAAAATGCCTTATATTTTGAAATGGAGGTAATACTTGTGAGAACTGATATTTCTTACAACATTTTATCTATGATGTAACATTTTATTTATATACTGTACTAGCTAATGGGCTAGGTAAAAAAATTGATCATTTATTAGAATCCTAAAACATGTATGATCTAGAACACACCAGGAGGGTCTTTATTCTATCTTTTTTTTTTTTCCAAAATCCAGTTCAAATATGGACCATTCTGTACTTTATAATAATATCCAGATTCATGTGCACACTAAAAAAATGAATGTACACATATACACCGTGTAATCTTTATTACGGGGTGATATATGGTCAAGCACAACTTAATAACTCCATCGTCCCGTTTCTATTTCTGTGTATTGCTTGTTCTCAAGATTGATCGCATTCAAGCCTCGTTTCCCACCAGGGAAACAAATCTCACGTGCTACACGTCCCTAGAATGTAGATTCTGCAGATTGCTTGCCTTTTTCTTCCGCATACTCGAAATGGTTAATTTTGATACAGAGTCAGAAACCATGCACGTTTGCAGAGAAACCAATGGTCCAAAAGTTGTGGAGTGGGAGAGGAATTCACCACAAGTTCTAAACTTCGAAGAGAATTCACAGTGATGAGCCAAAGGCTTCCACGATTCAACTTTTTGAGGTGTTTGATAGTTTGGTTGGACACTGGTGGATCTAGATTTTTTTTCATGAGGTATTGTAAATTAAAATTTTCAAATGTAATTTGGTATAATCTATTTCACAATTTGAGAAAATCTATTTCATAATTCGGTGACAGTCATTAAATTTACCCTGCCATTTAGACTATAAATACAAAGGCACAAAGATAGCACAATAAGACTTGAATTCGACAAGCAAGTTCCAAGTTTGCGAATAATTTTGCCTTGAAATACATGGACCTACCATTATGGCTAGAGCCTTTAGCTATATCATTTTTTTTTTGCTTGGCATCCTAGCAAATGAACATATAAACCATATAGTTTTTAGGTTTGTAGTGTTCTAACTTATCCAAACAGAGGTTAATAGGTGACCAAATTCTTTTACTCATGCCTCGAACTAGTTGTTAGCTAATTAGCGGACCAACTCTAGCCAATTTAGACTATTTTTTAAGTGAAGAATTGTGCTACCTCCGTTGAAGATTGCAACTCTAGCAAAGCAAAGTTTGTTAGATCTGATTAAATCCACAAAAGTAACCGTAAATAGTTATCATACTAAATAATTTGCACTAGATGCATGATGTATATTTCCATAATCTACTATTTATGTTATTATAAATATTTTTTCTATGATTTATAGTTTGACTAGGATACATCCACAATTTTTTTTTGTTTTTCGGGGTAGACGGTTTTTTTGAGCATTTTCGGGGTAGGCTGTTGACGAAGGTAGCAGTGACGTAAAAATTCTACAAACTCAACATATTTTTAGAACTCTGCAAATGTTGTTATTAATTAATTAATTAATTGAATAAAAAATCTAAATGAAACATCCACATTATTTTTTTTAGACATTTGAAAGCATCCGCAACAGCCGCGCAACCTTGTGGACCTAAGCTCAACAAAAGCCAGGCAGCAGGGGGTCCACGTGAAATCACTTTCGCCCGCACGCACCGTACCGCCCAAAGTCGTTCGCACTAGGAGTAGGCTAGGGCCTCGTTTAGTTTCCTAATTCTTCATCTAAATTTCACTATAAAAAAAGATTTTCTGTCACATCAAAATACCGGCACATGCATAGAATACTAAATGTAGATAAAATCAAAAACTAATTGCACAGTTTTGTTGTACTTTGCGAGACGAACATTTTGAGCCTAGTTAGTTAAAATTTAGATAATTTTTACCAAATACAAACGAAATGCTACAGAAATTATGAAACAGTATTTTTCAACATCTATTCTGCCATCTAAACAGGGCCTAGGACTACTGCATCTTGTTTTCTTACCCAAAAGTTAGAATTCAGATTTACTATAGTATTTCGTTTGTATTTGGCTTTGTTTAGTTCCTCAATTCCTCATCCAAATTCCACCGTGTAAAAAAAAGATTCTTCGTCACATCAAAATACCGACACATGCATGGAGTACTAAATATAGATGAAATCAAAAACTAATTACACAGTTTTGTTGTACTTTGTAAGACGAACATTTTAAGCCTAGGTAGTTAAAATTTGGACAATTTTTACCAAATACAAACGAAATGCTACAGGAATTCTGATACAGTAATTCTGATCCTAATTCTGGAATCTAAACAAGGCCTTTCAAATATTGTCCAATGATAAACTAACTAGGCTCAAAAAATTCGTCTCGTGATTTAGAACCAAACTGTGTAATTAGTTATTTTTTTATCTATATTTAATGCACCATATATATGGCCAAAGATTGATGTGATGGTGATGTAATGGAGAGAGTGGGAAAACTTGGAATTCAGAGGTAAAGAGAACAAGACCAGTACTCCTACCAGCACCTAATCTAATCGTGCCATGATTGCTTTCCGACCTCTCGCCAGAGCCAATCCAAGCCGTCCATTTCCTCACCAAGCGGCCCAGATCCCTCCTCTCCGGCCACCCAAAGCCACCCGCGGTGGTGCCACCGAAAATCCCCCGATCCCCCATCCCATGCAGCGCCAGCATAATCTCCTCACCGCAGATCGGCCGCGCTGCCGCTGCTGCCGGAAGCCGGCAGATCGGAGCAGCCTCACGGCCATCGCCGCCGCTCGCCTCGCTACCGCCCCCACCAGGTCCCCGACGATGATGCTCGCCCACATCACAGA
>JAKNSH010162361.1:0-10890 GCA_027790015.1 Cymbopogon flexuosus | reverse complement strand
CCAACGCCTCCAACAATCTCCAAGCCGGCTAGGAGCGGTACTCTCCAAGAGTAACAAGAAATCCACCGGCCGAACGATCCACAAGTGCCACTAGATGTTTCACCACATGCAATGCACTTTGGATTCACTCAATCTCACTTTGGATTTCAAAACCAAACTAGGGACTTTTACACGCGCGCATCTATATTAATATGTGTTATCAAGAGACTTTTTTACATGATGAAGTAAGGATATAGGGACGTTCTACCCGTACCAGTATACATCCTCATGTCTTCTTTGCATACCATCTGATCTTGGAAGCATATTTACAAATTCACTCGTTGGTGTTAGCTCGAAACACCAACAACCGAATTGTTCGATAAGAGCACCCTCTTAATAGTACAACCATCTATCTTAAATGTGGTCATGCTCTCCATGGTGTCTTGACCACTAAAAAATGCTCCTTAGCATTATATCTTTGCCTTGAGCCCATTTTTTTTCTTTTTTCTTCTTTCCATGTTGGAGCACTAGATCATATTTTGACCATCGCCATTCCCTACCATAGTTTTCATCAAGCTCTACCACTTAGTGTGTCATACCAACATATATCATGTACACTGACAAAGATTAGTACACTAAGGTTTTATCAATTATTCAAAATCAAACTAGGGTTTTCAATGACCTTGTGGGAGCGAGGATAAAGAGGCCAGCAAGATCTGGCATTCTACAGCTCTATCCACATGTAAGGTTCTAGCTGCTTAACTAATTCTGAGGAAATATTCCTCATGTGGTAGGGATGGTGCGGTAGGGATGGGTAGCATAGTTGAGCAATGTCAAGGCGCTTGTGGTCGTCGTCCTTGGTTGGCTGTTGCCTTCCATGACTGGGAACCAAGTGGTGTAAGTCCCCGAGCTTGTGTGACTTGGGTGTGGATTTTCCCTCTTGTTCTGTCTCCTGGATGCTAAGAAGTCTCCATGAAATGGGCCATCTAGGAACCTCAGGCCTCCCATAATGGACCAAAGTGTGCACATGAGCACACATGATGGGTGTGGCTCCTTAGCCCTTGGCTAATTAGGAGAATCAATTAAAGAGTTACTTATACTCTCCAAGGTGAACTATCCTAGGGAATTGAGGCAACCCCCATGTTTGGTACTTAATAGGAGTCCACGAGAGCCCCTTGTAGCCTACCGAGCCATCTCTAGGATGGCGATGAGGGGATCTCCTAGATGATGTCACCAAGTTGAAGGGCTTGGCCTTAATGTGGTCCATGGCTGTCAGGACATTCCTACTGCTCTAAGTCCTTATGTTGAAGGCTCGGGATATTCCTATGTAGGACTATATATGCTAGTTAAGAGGACCTAATTGGCTACTGAAAGCTCTATGTTTGGTTTTGTTAATTAAGACAACTAGTGGACTAACCTTTTGCTAAGTGTATGGTCAAGTACACACTAAGATGGAGAGCAAGGCTATATTACTATTACTATTAACAGGGAGCTCTAAAAGTTAAATAAGTTATCTAGTGCCACTAGGTGTTGATTCACACGCATTTGCATTTAGACCTAGTGGGGTCGCGAGTAGAAAGCAAAATTGGTTTTGAAAACACTTTGAAAAATGTTAACTCATGGCTTAGATGTTTGGCAAAACATTTGAGAGTTGGCATGCTTGCGAAGAGACGAGAAAGTGTTGCCGGTGTTGTTCTTTAGCACTCACTGAACATGTTGATTAATTGTGATGGCGAAGCTGGCACTGGATGCGTCGGTCTGTGCTGTGACTTAAATATATTTTTAGCGGCACACGTTGCTCTCTAGTGTACACTAGAGTGTACTGACCCGAGCTAGAGGTCTGATGAAGGGCTGCCGAGCACACCTAGTTCAAACACAGTCACCGTGTATCAGGTGTGGCACTCATCCACCAATGTTTTTAGGGACATTGATCTCTAACACTCACCAAACCTATCCCGTGTGCACTAGACAGATCACAAAGATATCTGGCAGTGCAAACGACTAGATATTTAGCTGTTGGAGGCATCCGGTGTTGTAGTTTGGTGACCACCAGACATGTCAAGTGCCCCTGCAGCTAGGGGTACGTCAAGAGGATAGTTGGATTTCTTCAGTGGCTTATAAATAGCCATGGTCAGCCTTGACACCCTCTTGAACCTCTTAACACACTTGCGCACACCCTTTGAGAGCTGAGCCCGCAATATACTACACTCACTTGCATACATTCAATTAACATTTGCGTGAGATTAAAGAGCCTATAGTGCATTTGTGGAAGGAGCCTACACTCGACAATTCTAGGAATGTAAAGATATTAGTAATTTCACAAATATAAATATGTAACATAAACAGAGAGAAGGGAATATGGCAATGTTAACCCGAGGTATTGATGAGTTAGCAATCCCCATTAGTCTTTCTAGAACACCTGCGCAAGGGTCTAACTCCCCCTTGATCCATGCAAGGACCAAGTGCTCTCTACGACATGGTGAATCGCCCACAACCACTCACAACATGAGTTGGTTCTTCCACAATCACCACTGAGAGATCACCAAGCTCCCAATCGCCACAAAGCTAATTTAGGTGATGCCGATCACCAATAGTAACAACTACAAACTCTCACTTGACCTAACCCAAATCTAATGATAAGAGTCCACGCACACTTGCTATTCTCTAAGAACTAACGGAGTCCTTAATCTTGAATTAGAAAATTGAAATCACTCCAATATACAAACGTGTACACCTACCCTGCATGGGAGCACTGGACATGGCCAAGAGAGTCTCCTTGCACAAGATGGGACTAACTGTTGGCCTTCCACTCAGCTAAGATGGGAGCACTGGACATGGCCACTGCACACCTACCCTTAGCATGGGACACCTCCACCAGACATGTCCACTAAATGCACGAGCTCCCGAGCAAGTGCCCACGGTGACTCCTGTCCACTGTATGTAGGTCCAGTGCACACAAGACTGCTATGTGATGTGTCTGTTCTTCAACTGTAATCAAGGCACTAGGCATATCCTGTGCACAAGTCCGGTGAATCCTAGACAAGTCTGGTGCATTCATAGGACCACCAACACCGAACCATTCCGGCATTTCATGCACTCTTTGAGTTGGTTTTGTCTTCAATTTGTCTTGGGCTTCATATCTCAACTACCTAGCGCTAGTTTTCACAAATGTGTGAAGGGACCGTGACGCCTTGGAGGGAGGGAGAAATAGGCAACTTCAGAAGGAGTGTGAATTAGGCAACTTATCAGAGATCGATATGTGGGACTTCAGTGGCTTAAGCAATCAAGACAAAAGGATTATCCTGGTTTAGGTGTAGAAGCCCTATGGCCAGCATTGGTGTTTTCCATGTTAGAATGCTCAATCGAGTTCTTACAAGAGAGAATAGGGGAGTGTTATGCTAATGATCTAGAGTTTGATCATTCGATAGCTCGATTTGCTTGATCCATTCTACATAAGCTCAAACGTGTTGATGTACCTATTTATCATATAATATATAGTTCTTTTTCATCGCAAAAAAAAGTTGGGAGTCAAAGCTTCTTTTAGAATTATAGATGTCCACAACATGCAATCTGGAGATTCACGAAGTCACCGCAGGCGCCTTACTGACGATGGCAACATCGCTTACCAAAGCCATAGCGCCGGTAAATTCTAGAATAAATCCAGAAAGATGTGAGTTCCTGTGAACTTGAACCCGGTGGGTCGCAGGTCACATATCTTATGTGTTTTACAGAGGCAAACGGATCCTTCCTTGTTTTGGGAACCACGAATTCTTGATCATTCGAAATTCAAACATTGCAGATTCAGGTGATGGTGTCTTTTTTTTTTTTTGTCACAGAGCACACGTTCTTGTTAAAAGCTCGAATGCTCTTTGTTTAGTGGTTCAATTCATCATGTTCCTAGAATCCTAGCTAGTACAACTCAGTTTAGTTTATGCATGCAAATACCGTGAATTGACAAATGTGCAGCTCATGTTAAAAAAAAAAAAAAAGTCCAGCTCATCTTCCGTTGGGAGAAGTCCTCGAACTTTTACTCGTTCTTAAACTACTACATACACCCTCCGCCCTGAAAAAAAAAATCTAGGTATGTGTCCGGATTCATAGCTAGAATTGTGTTTTTTTTTTTTGGGACAGAGAGAGTACGTATTCTATGAAAACGCGTGGGAGCAGACCGTTCTTGATCGAATGTGTAGCAACATTGAGAATGATTGGTCAGATGGTTTTTGGGAGTTGGCAGTGGTAAGCGTATCAACCTTTTGTTTCCTCGTCTCCTGCTATACTGCACCTACCGCTGCTGTTTCTGCAAAGGACATACTCCGTAGTTAGGATTAGAGAAAAACGTCAAATTTGAGGGGGCCCGGGACTGCGGTAACCAGATTTTAGAAAGTTTCAAATTTGAAGGAAAAAGTAATTAGAGGAGAATTAAGCTATGATTTAAGGACCAAATAATCAGAGGAGCAGGGTTCCAAATGCTTGCAGTTGTATCTAGTATATTTTGCAAACTTCAAATTTGAAAAGGAAAAACAAATTTATTTCACTGAATAAAATGGACCAGTAATTTGTTTGCATGGTTGTGCAGTGCCACAACAGCTCTTCACAAGCCCTAGCAAGTAAAAAGACAGAAATACACGTGGATACTTGTGAATAAGAGAAGAAATCAAACCTTATCATTGAGTTATGCTTTGGTCATAAATGTTGAACTCCTCTTCCTCCAGTTTGTGCTCCCTGTCCTTCAGAATCTCTTCTTCATCCCATCTTCTTACATCAAGGAACAGCTCATCAGAAAGGTTGCTGGCTACATTCTTGACAGCTTCCTCCACTGCCTCCACCTCCTTAAGCCTGGCACCATGACAAATAATCTCAACTTGGAGATGCCTTAGAGAAGAGAGGTGCCAGATTCCAAAATCTAGAACACCGTGCAAAGAGCACACACCATGTGCATTGAATGGAATCCGGAGTTTTTCAAGCATTGGCATGGCTCCTGGTTCAAAAG
Source organism: Cymbopogon flexuosus (assembly GCA_027790015.1). Lineage (NCBI taxonomy): Eukaryota > Viridiplantae > Streptophyta > Magnoliopsida > Poales > Poaceae > Cymbopogon > Cymbopogon flexuosus. The sequence goes on along the minus strand of JAKNSH010162361.1, from coordinate 5,921 downwards.
TCAGCCCTGTCCCAATTTCCCAACAGCTGAAGTAGAACTCCTTCAGACAACGGAAACCATTGCTGCTGACAATAACCCCTTCTTTAGGCTTTGCTTCTCTTGAGGATATCCAGAGGAATAACAGAGAGGGCAAATCCCCCAGGGTTCGAAATGATTCCTCATCCACTGGAGCAAGATATATGTCTAGGTAACTAAGGTACTCCAGTGAGATCATCCAGTTTGGGATTCTGGGAAAATAGTAGTCTATGGACATATCAAATTTTTGGAGGCGACAGGGTGGAGGAAACCAAGAATCCTGTAAGAAATCAAGGGAGCAACTATGATAACTTTGAATCTGTATGGATCGAAGACTGAGCATGCCTAATTTGCTGAGGGACATAACCAAACTATCTGCATGGATTTTTGTTACATCATTTGTATCGATGATGCACCAATTTATCCCAAGAATTCTTATATTAGTCAATTTTCCCAGTTCCAGCAAAGAAGACAGTGATGTATGACAATTAATTTCAATCTCTGATAATTCTTGAAGAGCTTGCATATTTCCAATTCCTTCAGGCAATTCTAAACTGTTAACCAGCAAGCATGTCAATCGTCGTAGGAGAACAATACTTTGTGGCAACCTTTTAATCCTTGTCCACCTCAAATCTAAGGTCTGCAAATTTTGTAGATCTCCTATTTGTTCAGGAAGTGCAGTTATTCTTCTTGAACTGAGTCGGAGGTACCTCAACTGAGAAAGCTTACCTATGTGTCTAAGGTAATAGTATTCCAGCACCACTCTATTTTCTAGATCTAGAACTCGCAAGAATAGAAAGTTGGAAAGACCAGGCATATTCTCAGAATATCCAAAGATAGTGAGGGATCGAACATTAGAAACAACCATATTTGTTGGCACTATAATATCACCTCGGGCATGATAGTTGATGGATAGCCGACGGACCTTATCTTGTTGCACCAGCTTGTGATTTTCGTTACCACATAAGGTAAGAAAGTTTTCTTCAACTGATTTAGATATGATGAGATCAAGAATCAAATCATGGACACGGCAAGCATCAGCACGACCATCATACTGAATTCCAACAGGCTGAATCATGCTCCTATTGAGAAGCTCATTGAAATAGCATTCTCCTATTTCCTCCATGTCTTGTCCACCTTCTGTAGTGATAAAACCTTCAGCAATCCATCTTCTTATCAATCGATCCCTCTTAATCTCATAATCTTCAGGAAACACACCTAGATATAACAAGCATGTCTTCAAATGGTAGGGGAGATCATTGTAACTAAGCAAAAGAATCTTCTTCATATCTTCCATATCTGTATCATTTTCAAGTGCTGAACAAATCGACTTAAGCATCTTCTCCCACTCTTCTTTTGTAATAGCTTTACTGACCAATAAACTAGCTACTGTAATGATTCCCAATGGTAAGCCACCACATTTTTTCAATATTCCATTAGAAACTTCTTTCAGATGAAGAGGACATCTATCTTCAGAACCAAAAATTCTATTAAAGAATAAGCTCTTAGAGTGAGCTGCATCGAGAGGCTTCAGTTCATATACATAGTCACGGTGAGGCAAACAACAATACTTAGCAACTCTGATGATGCGAGTAGTTGTCAATATTCTACTGGAACAATTATTTTCAGGAAAAGCACATCTGATAGTTCTCCATGCTGATGTGCTCCATATATCATCAATTACAATAAAGTACCTAACATGAATTTGCACAAATCAATAAATAGGCACATGCATATTCCTTCAAAGCAAGATTGCCATGAAAAGAAACAAATATATGATGCATACCGCTTATGACTAAGGAACTGCCTTATTGTGTTGATGAGTTGTTGCTCATCCCATGCTTCGTTGCTGCCACACTCTCGGACACTATACTGGCAGAGTATATGCCTCAATATCTTCTTTATGTCAGGTTTTTGTGAAACTGACACAAAAGCTCTATAGTCAAATTGCCCTTCAAGCTTCCGGTACACTTCATTGGCAAGAGTAGTCTTACCAAGACCACCAAATCCGACAATGGAGACCACACTCAGCTGTGTCGTTGTGCCCTCTCTTTCTGTTAGCAACTTGATAAGTTTGTCCCTTGGGCCATCAACGCCGACAAGCCTTGTTGTCTCAGCGTACAATGCTGGCAAACAAGGGTCTATGCTTGTTCTACTCAATCTGGGGACAGCATCATCAACCCTGTACCTCCCACGCCGATTACTAGCCTCTATAACATGGCATTTGAGACGTTGGATCTCCTTGGTAATCCAATGACGTGTCTTAGCATCTGCAAACAAGTTCAAGGACCCACCAAAAAACCCCTTGAAGCCTCTAGGTTCGCTGTTGGATTCACAACGAAGAGAGAACATGAAGCTGTCAACACTGTCCTCAATGTCATAGGACAGCTCCCGCACCTCCTTCATCCAGCACTTGGACTGCTCGCCAGGGTCCTCCACCTCCGACATCTTCTTTAGGAAAGCATGAATGACCACAAGCTCAGCTTTAAGGAACATCATATCCACTTTTACTCTACTAAGAAGTTTGTACTCATCAGAGAGCAAGGCACCCAGCTTCCACAGCAAGGAGCCCAGGGCTCCATGTGATGCACACACAATAGCTTCCATCCCCACCCCTCACTGCATCTGGTGTCAGTGTCTGTGTCTTTGCAACTTTCATGTTTGAAGGCTCTTCTTATACATGGTCAGTAAGTCAACTCCATATGCACGAGAAAAGGAAACGACCGAAGTTTAAGAACAGAATAAAAGGAGTAAGCAGGTAAGCCAGGTAAGGTGTACACAACAATCAGTTTCTTCATGCATAAAAAAGGTGCACAAATAGCATTTCAAGATTAGTCAAGTGGTCAAGAAAGCAAGTGTGAATCGCTGACATTGCAAGGTCAATCAACTGGTTAGAAGAAAAAGCTGATAAAATGTGTCTTTGTAGCTAAGCCACCTAATGATAAGAGATTTGGGTATCCAAATAATTTAGGTGAATGCAGAAGACAAATATCACAGGCATCTTCCTAAACTATTAGGATAAAAAAATATTAAAGGAAAGGACATGGAATCTTAAGATAACAAATAGATAAATTATGACAGGTTTAGAACAAGGTTGTAAAGATTTTCTTGAGGGAATCTATGATTAGTCAAACCACTGACTTAGATCTGTCCAGTGTCTACTAAGATGACTATTATGTATGTACACATATGACAATACGAACATCCATGACCTTAAAAAAATTATAATTCAACATGGGACAGTGGGAGTTGTTTGAGCAGTACAGACTATAGAATATTATGTCATCACATTGTTTATACGTCATACCAATCAGCCCCAGCCCCCAGTTCAAGCTAAACAATTCTAAATAAATTAGCAAGTACAGTGCCGGCCAAAGGAGCAGGTTTAGAAAGTTTTCTTTGAGCACACCAGGAGCAAGAGAAATTTCCAGTTTGAAAACCCAAGACCGGTGACCGCAGGTAGGTGAGGCTCATCTTTCGACAACATGACATCACCCCTTCACAATGGCGAGAAGATTTACATGGCTTCTGAGCTTTCTTTCGGGGATGCACGCATCCATGAAGTATCCTACCCTCTTACAGATGCTAAATGCCAATCACACATGAGTAAGGAAAAAGATGAGCATAATAAAAGGGAGGAAAACAACTAGCTAGTAATAATGTGACCTCCAAGCAGCACTGCAGCAGTCCCTGTCTAGCTAGTGTGCCATTATGCGAAAAAGAAAAAGGGGTTCCCAAATTGCACAGAGCAAATTTGAAAGATAACTGAATCTGTCAAGATTAAATACATGAATGGCTTACGAAATCATAGGAAAGAAGTGCGCAATTGCACAAGGCACTACTGCAAACTTCAAGGCTACTCAAGTCGTCAACAAGAAAGGAAGAAACGGGCCTCGATTAGCCATGCTTCACTCTCACCGAGCAGTTGAGCCACACAACCTGAGGACAAATCACTACCAAATAGGAGTATCAAACTGCAACAGTCAACTGCCGAATCAACCAAAGATTAGTCAAAGAACTCACCTGAGACGCAATGACAATTTGAGCCCGAACAACAGGGACTGCGATTTCTTGAATCGTCCAGCGCGAGAAAGAAGTGGCCGGGCGTCGGTCGATCCCGCCAGGCAGGCGCGCCGACGAGATCTCCTCCCTGTCGGTTGACGGACCACCGCTGAAGGTATCACATCACATTCCCCCGATGCCAGCCTAGGGGAATAGGAAGAAAGCGCGGCCAGCAGGAGGAGACGGCAGACGGATGCGTGTAGCATCCACGCCCCGGCGGCCACTGCGCGGCGGCGCAGCGACGACCGTGGCCGGAGGTAGAGAGGGAGGGAGGAATTGGAGGCCTTGCGGGCCCATTTCTTAACTTGGTCTCGCAGATGGGCCCATTTGTACTAGAGCTGGACCTGTTCGGAATCTCGTGTGCCTGATGGGCTCGAACTGAACCTTGTTATGCATGGTGGCCCAAAAATGCAAGGTACCCTATTCTTTGTATTTTGTACTTTTTATAAACTAGCAAATTTGCCCGTGCATTGCTACGGGTCATAAAATATCCATAACATTATCTATGTTTAGATATTTTATATCTTTTCTACAAAAATTGCTTGCTTTTACTGGTGAAAGTATTTAGCAATTTTTTTTTGATTTTGTTCCAAAGAAAAAGAAAAAACAGTTTTTTTTTTTTGAAAGTGCCGGACATAGTCGGCATATATTAATAAGAAAAAACAGTATTGGTTGCGTGGTTAATGGACCAGCACTCCAAGCTGCAATCGTGGACAATATTTGAGGAGATAGCAACGGTCTTCACATCCTTTTCCAAGATTCTTACAAAAATGTCTACAATCTGATTATAAGGAATATATATTTGAGTAAAGAAGAGTTTGTTGGATAAAAACATGACTCCCGGCTATTATTTTTTTGAATAACAGGATTCCTAGCATTTGCATGCTGCACAAAACCAACATGCACAAAAACAGACTTGTCCTCCACTTCAGCTGTTAATGCCGTAGCCTCGTGGAGTCCGCCCGCACGATAGAAAAGAATCAGCCTTTCTCAAACTGCAAAAGAAAAAAATTTTATCCAGCCTCGGCCTCCAGACTTCCAGAGTTTGGCTTATCTCCTGAGCGGCTGAGCCACACGTTCATTCGCTTGCTTCCCTCTTCCTCTCTCTGAATCTCGTCCACATTCGTTTCACGAAGGGAGCCGCTTCCAAAAACTTTGGCGAGATTGAGACCCGAAGGTGGTTTCCAGGCCATGAATCGCCTGGTGGCCGAGTCCGTATCCGGATGCAGCGGCTGCTGGGTAACCGAGTCGGCGGCTGCCATGGTTCTCTGCGTACCTCAACCATGCCCGAGTCTGCATCCAGCAGCGCCGGCTGTTGGAAGCCTGGGACGCCGAGTCGGCGGCCGCGGCGGTTCTCTGCACACCTAAATTGATGCTTGGTCCAAATCAACAACAAGGTACTGCCTGTGCCTCGACCAGTTCTTCTCATTGGCCATTAAAAACAATTTTGTTCGAAAAAAAACTATTCCCCTGCGAAAATCTCTTCCTTCTACGCTGTTGTTGGCCGTCGGTATTTTTCTTCGGCTACTCTTTTCCCTCACCACTTTCTTTCCTCATGAATTTGAGGCACGTCTCCTTGGCTTCTTCCTCAGATCTGGCGAAGTGGGGCAAGGGTCGTCGTCTCCAGCTTGGCGGTGTGGTCTCCTGATTCTCACAGGCGCTTCTTGTTTTTTTCCCGGCGCAGTGACAGGGTCGACCACGTCCGCCAAGGCGCTCCGCTCCGCCAGCGCCTATCCATCGGCGAGCTTCGGCTTTGTTTCAGAATAGAGAAAGATTTTATTTTAGATTAGAGGAGAATTTATTGGTTTGATTAGTTAATCTGATTTGTATTCCTATCCTATGTC
>JAKNSH010162344.1:0-12771 GCA_027790015.1 Cymbopogon flexuosus | reverse complement strand
CTCGTGATTTATAATCAAACTGTGCAATTAGTTATTATTTTTATCTACATTTAATGCTTCATGCATACGGCCAAAGATTGATGTGATAGAGAGAGTGAAAAAACTTGCCTTTTGCCTGGGATCTAAACAGGCCCTATTCTGCAAGATATACATGGTACCTGGATAGGAATTAATTTGTTCCCATAGCATTCACATCAGTAAGAACAGAGGTATCCAGTATGCAACAGGTTCATTGTAGGTGAGCTACGAGTTGGCATTCCAAAATAAAATCTGCATAAGCATTCCTACTCTTTTTTATTTCTTAGCGCAAAATGGAGTCCTAAGAATGGACGACACTCTGTAGCTTGCCAACAATGATTGTACATCACAGATATATTTGTACAACCCAATTTCATCAAGTCCAGTCCTGAACATTCAGACCAGCATTGAAAACTGTACCTTCCAGCCTCTTTTGCTTTCCTTTTGGTTTTGTGCTTTACAAGTCACACAATAAAATCTAGAACCTAGTACGATCAGTTCATCGATCACTTCCAGAGTGTTACGAAAGCTCTTGCCAAAAGGGAAAAGAAAATTAAAATAGATAGAACAAAAGTAGGAGGAAGGGTAGTTAATAAACTGCAAGCTTCTCGAAGCACTTGTTTAATGGAAGTAAGAAGACAAAATAATGCTTCAATGGCAATTTGTATATGTCAAAAAAAATAGTGTGAAGTCGAAACTAGAAGATATTTTAAAAAAAAAAAAAACTGAAGAAGGTGAACAGCAAGTCTAAAAACTGAAGTAGTATGATTACATGGTAGGGACCGTACATATAAACATGGGTTAGCGAGGGTGTCATACTACCACCATTATCGTCGTAGGTTCATCGTCAATCTGCATTCTACTAGTGGGCAGACACAATCCAGAAAACTCCTTCGTTGATTGGAACTTCATGTGAGTGTATGGCTTGGCTGTTGAATCAACTCATTTTGATCATCAGATCATGTACAGTAGAATTAAAGCGACATGCATGATCGCTCTGCAACAACTCTCCGTTTAGAATTAGTCGTGTCCGTGTGTGTGTTGCACCAATGGTACATCCATATGTATATTTGCTTGCTTGTTGCAACTTGTTAGACCAATCAGTGGTGCTTGACGGATCGATCGGTCTTAAAAACTGGACTGCTTCAATTCGTTGGCTGCTGCTGCTGCTGCTTCATCTGCATCACCGTTTCTTCAGGGACATCTTTGTCAGACCTGTCGTTGAGACATTCATTCATTCATGTGTGTGCTGGGCTGCTGGCTATGTCAAATTAAACAAGAGGCAGGGTCACCTCTTACCTGCACCTGCAGAAAAACGATGCACATAGCACCAGGATAGAGATGTCGCTGTTCCCTTCGAAATCGATCCGACCCTGTTCTGGTCAGATGATGCAATCGAGATCACACCATTGGTTATTCACGCAATCAAAAAACCATCACACCTGACTTTGGGATGACAAAAAAATTGCAATACATGTGGGCCCAACATCCAATTTTGAAACAGTTTCGTCATGACAACATTTGTTTAGCATGCCATAGCATAGCATAGCAAACTTGCCAATTCCTAGCCTTTCTCACATGTTCTGCGTAGTGCGCAAGTCGGCATTTCAGTTTTTGCATCAGCCATTCCTACTTTTTCTACAGAAACCATTCCAGAAATGTTCAACACTACATAAGCTCAGCAACAACCGAACTGTTCTGCATAATATGCATGTTGGCGTTTCGGGATTTGCATCAGTCGTTCCTACTTTTTCTACAGAAACACAATCCCAGAAATGGTCAGCACTATGTAGCTCGGCAGCAACCATTTTTCACCACCTACTTTAGGCTTATTCAAGCGGGGGTCCTTGGACAACCACTATTCCATCATTCCAGACCAAAGCATTGACATCAACATCCAAAAGTTAAGTCCCCAGCTTGAGGTGATGCTGCCAAGTGCCAAACAGATTAGGGCGATGAGAAGTTAAACTGTACACCTGCCTTCCCCTTGTCATGATCAAACTGTTTTAGGATGTAGCAGTAGTTCATCTGGAAAAAGAGGAGAAAACCATGTTAAGAAAACTTTTTAAGCACCAACTTCATCACCAAATTCACTGGAAAATTTGAAGACTGCGAGGGGACGGACTTCTATGCGGAACAGTCTGGTTGGCACAACTACACCGAATCCTGCAGAACTTCTGAATGTCTGTAGGAAGTTAGTAAGGGAAAACTTCCCACGACCATGCTCTGTTAGTTTAGCAAGATTTCCAGCAGAAATGAATGCGTGACCATGAACTCCCAGCTCCGTGAGCGGCTTCAGATGAAGATCAAACGACAGATCAGCAAAGGCTGTGACTGCTAGGTCACCTCCCCCATGTAGCTCAGGAGAAGCAGAAGCACCATTCTCAGAATTATTTGGAGCACAGGATCCGAAGTCTTTCGGCTCCAGCCCTTTTGCTTCGAAGCCTGCGAGTGATGATGGTCCACCCAAGCGGCAAACAAGGTACCTGTTACCACCCAAGTAAAATCTTTCTGAAAGTGGTAAAATAGATCTTGTGGATCTTCTTTCCAGAGGAAGGATGACTCCTGCAGCCATGCCAGCATTGAGAGCACCATTCAGCACACCAAGTGGGAAAGCCACTCGAAGATCAACTTCCTGATAGGCAATCAAAAAAATGAATTATGTTAAGCACGAGTGAATAAATATGATTTAGTATGAATGAATCTAGTTGTTTAACTAAAAGAAATCCTGATGTGCAGTGTGTTAGATCATATATACAAGTAAAATGGTGAAAGTCAAATTTAAAACTGCCACCTTTTTTGTTAGGAACTAGGACTGAAGACAAAGCCAACCTCCATTTGAGTGTTTTAGCAGACCATGAAACTTTCTGCTTTTTGAGCATTGGTCCACTGATCATAGAAACAATCAAGAAGTATATTTCAAGGAAGAAAATTCGGGATGTGACCATAATGTGCATGGTAGTACTGATTGTGCAGTTGGAAAAGGATTAACTAGGGGTGCAGTCTAGCTCCTTCCCGTCGCTTTTTTTTTTTTTTGCAGTTGGAAAAGAAAGTAAGATTTACAAAGACAATGCATAATGAGTATAAAATGTCCGAAGACTAAAAATGCTACCAAAGAAAAAGAAAAGTAAACAGGGTATGATTAAGTGGTGTACACCCTGGTTTAATGGAAAGCAAAGAATGACTAGAAAGGAAATCATACCTGACGAAGACACCACGAGTCTTTGCTTCCTGATGCAAGGCATCCAACTTGGGAAGATGACAAAAAAGCATACCCACGTGTAGGCCTTATGCTTGAGTCCCTCTGGTCAACCTTGTATGCATATTTAATAGAGGACAAAAGGCTATGCCCTAAATGCTCTTGTGACTTGTATGGAATTGGATGATATGCGTGCTGGATCGGTTAAATTTCGCCATATCAGGTTGCAAGCAAGGTTATGATTCATGGTGGAGAGCAAGCCAACAGAAACACCCATAGTGTGCTCTTTGAGTGAAGACTTCAACCAATCCTCCGACAGAAATGAGATCCTGGCATGTAGTCTTGCTCCAATTCTTGGCATTTCCACTCCAGCACTTAGTTCTGCTATGTGATCTAATTCAAGAGCAACTGATGTATCCCAGGCCTCGCAGTAGCCAAACAGATTCTTCAACTTCAGCGGAACTGGAATCACTTCCAGTAAAAATGATCTAGCCTGCAAAAATGTGTAGTGGTGTACACAAAGAAAATTGGTGAGACTTTAGAAAGTGAATTAGAGAAAAAAAAATGGAGGTCATTCATCTGATATATTAATGTTGGATCATTACAATTCATACATCATGAGCTAATGACATACTCAATCTACAGTACAGAGTATAGTTGCTAAAGATTGGTTACTAAAGGTCTACCTAACAGATAAATATGCATGTTAAGTGACAAATAATTGAAGAAATATAAATGATCTGAATCCAAGCAAAATTGGAGCATGTATAGTGTTGGCATAGAGGGCTACAATGGCATAGAGGGCTACAACTAACACAGAAAAGAATCTTATAATGCAGAATATTATATATGCAATACTGAACCAGAGAAGGAACCTATTCGGTTGGCTCTAGAATCAGAGTAGCCCAAATCAAGAATCGCAACTATGTTGTATCAATTCCACAATGCAGCTAAATAGCGTCAATTGAACTTCCAGCTAATGCGGCTAGAAGCTTCACTTTTTTCTTAAACAAATAACACTAAGATTAACTGTAAACCTCAAGTAGTCCTCTGGGCTAGCGCTGCCTATCATCCAAGACATTGCATTTTTACTAACATAGCAGCTGCTAAAATCAAATTAAATAGGCATGGCCGAGTCTCAATATTTTGAAAGACTGCAAGCATGGGCCCAGTAAAGCCTACTTAGTTGCATGAGTAGAGCGCCCTCCTTTAGTTTTGGATGTCTGATTGTGGCCTGAAGTCTCTAAAGTAAGAAATTTCAGTGTCTGGGTCTCAATTGGCAAGCCTCGTTACATTTGGGACCTGCCCCTCAGAATTCAACAATAGGGCCGAGAATTGTTTTGGCTTGGGTGCTTCTCTCATGTTCCAAAAGAGTGCACAAGAAGACAGAAACTAAATTGTCCAGAATAACACAAACACAATTCTTGATTGTTTATTTCTTCTCTGTTCTTCATTCATACCGACTCTTCCTCACCTCTTCCATTGCCAAGTTCAGATAGTTCACTTCAGTCAGGTCAGGGTCAGCGTCCAAATACCCATGCTTCTGCAGGTACTTCACATACTCTGGCTGGAAGAAGTAAGTTCGGCAAGACCATGGCACCTGCACAATAGATCACAGTAAGTACAGGAATCAAGCCCCAAGTTCTGCAATTTCCGGTCACAGTAAGCACAGGTCAATGTTTTCAAAGAGGAAGAAAGCTTCCAGCACGCATAGCATAAGCATATTGGTTCACATATAGCACAAATGAGATGGTATAATCCTGCAAATGGACAGTTGTCACAAAGGACTAAAGCACTCACCCCTTCCTGGTTCCTGGGGCACTTGAAGAACCTCTTGCCGCGATTTTTCGTGTTCCTGCAGGTGAGCGCAATCAGCCTCACGTCCCCGCACCTGGGGCAATCGATCAGCGGCAGCCCCGTCACCCAATCCACCGGGAACGGCAGAGAAACCCTAGCACTGTCGCTGGATCCCCAGACGGATGAGGCCTGCCCCATGTCTGTTGCAGCGAGCGAGCGAGCACGACCAGGGATAGGAAAGTGGGAAGCCAGGCGCGGGACTGCCGTCTGCAGGAGGGTGGGTTGGACACGAGGCCGCGAGGCGAACGCCAAGCAAGGCGCGCGCCGCACGGCGAGGAGGACGCGGCGGATGGCAAGCACAAGACGGTGTGGCGCGGAGGTAGGCGGCAAGCGCGCGGCAATGCAGACGGAGAGCAGGCCGTATGGGACCGGCGCCGGCGCCGGCGAACAGTGCGAGAGAGACGAGCGGAGTGGAGTAGTGGACGTGGACTCGACCGTTCCAGTCTTCTAACGGGCTAACGGGAAAAAGGAAATCGAGAAAGAAATAAAATCTGAAAAAATGAGAGAAATTTCCAAACAGAAGCCATTGGCTGCCCTGCATCATGCAAGCCTGCAAGGCAATTTAGTCCTGTACTGAAAAGAAAACATTTTTTGCTAAAAAAACATTTTTATAGTCCTATAAAAAGGAAACATTTTTTTACCGAATCGGTCGGGGAGTCCCCACCTCCTTTTTTTTTGGTTTTCCTTTAAGTGAAAGAATGTATGTACAAGTCGAAAACCCAAAGAAGAAAAAGAACAAGAAACATCAAAACTTGCTCTCTCTCTCCGGGAAAGAAGTATCTCTTTCTCTGGTTTGGCTTTTACATTTTTTTGTAGATAATGGGTTTGGGCTTTACATAAGTAAGGCCAAACTCTCGGAACGAGCTGTTAGCTCGGTGGTTGAGCCGCTCGGTGGTAGCGCTCACCGCCCGCGTTCGAGCCCTGCTGGGCGCGGTTTCCTATGGGTTTTTCCCGAGTTTATATTTCCAGTGCAGCTTCTCAACGTGTGGAGCCACAAAGGGACTGCGATGCACCTCGTCGTCTACGGAGTCTTGTTGCTCTGGTGATCTCTTTAAGGACGCGTCTTCATATCTGCGTATAGTTGTAGGTCTGGTTGTATGGTGTGAGTGTGGTATGCGTGTGTGTGGTGTAGGTGTGCGTCTGTATACGAACAGATACTACAGCTGTATCTAGATGAGAGGTGTCAAAAAAAAAAAGTAAGGCCAAACTCTCTTTTGAATCTTTCTTTCCAGGCTTGAATACTGCATTGCCCATTATAAAAAATAATGGCATTTCTAGATGTTTTTAGACCTATATAAAAGAAAAAAAATAGTTGGCAGCGTACAACAGTTCAAAAAAAAGGCCGAAAATAACTCATGTGTACTCCCTCCGTTCCAAAATAGACGTCATTCTCGCTTCCCGAGAAGTCAACGTTTTCAAAATGCCGGCAATTATATATTAAATTCTATAAATATTTATGCTAAATAATTAGTATCATTGGAAACATCTTTAAGTCTAGTTTTTTAATAAATTTATTTGAGATCTAAATGTTTCACATATTTTCTATAAATCTAGTCAAAGTTAAGAAAGTTTGACCGGCACGCTTCCCATAACGTCACCTATTTTGGGACGGAGGGAGTAGTCCCTCTGTACTGTAATAATCCATTATGACAAGTTACTAAACATACAATCTCATTTCCCGTGCCCAAGCGTCCATGTCGGCACCATATCCAATTGGCATCAAAACTTCATGGAAAAAAAAATATATGTTCATCATGCCTTAGCAAAGCCAAAATTCGCGAGTACAAGCCCTTCTCACAGTTTAAAACTAGAAGAGATAGAGGGGGAGAATTTTAGTACGCAGGATTCGAGTCATCTGTTCCTACTTTTCTACACAACAGAGTCCCAGAAACGGCCAGCACACTTGGCAACAATCGTTATCTCTTACTACTGTTGGCTTATTCAAGCAGATACTGTTCGATCGTTTCCAGTCCAAAACATTCACATCAGCAATGAAAACTTAAATCCCCAACCTCAGATTGCTTTCCTTTTGCTTTTGTGCTTTACAAAGTCACAGCATTACCGGTACAAACAAATTTATCAATTGAAGTTACAGAGTGAGAGGCTTTCTTTTTACATGAGGCAGTTCTAGACAGGCTCCTCCATGAAAAGATCACAATGAGGGAAAAAATAGGAATATTCAACTTGAATAGATAATGCTGTGAGAGAAATTAGGGCGATGAGAAGTTAAACTGTATGCCTGTCTTCCCCCTGTCATGATCAAGCTGTTTTAGGACGTAGCAGTAATTCATCTGGACAAGAGGAGAACAACGTGTTAACTAAACTGATACTTAGAAAATCCATCACCAACTTTAATGTGAAAAACTGAAGAATGCAAAGGGGTAAACCTCTATGCGAAACAGTCTGGTTGGCACAACTACGCCAAAGCCTGCAGAACTTCTGAACGTCTGTAGGAAGTCAGTAACAGGGAACTTCCGAAGATCACAGTCCGTTAATTTACCAAGATTTCCAGCACAGACAAAAGCATGGCCATGAATTCCCAGATCCCTGAGTGGCTTCAGAGGCATATCAAATGACAGGTCGGCAAAGGCTGTCACTGCTATGTCACCTCCTAGTCCATTTAGCTCAGGAGAAGTGGAAGTGCCATTGTCAGGATTCTTGGGGTCATGTGTTCTGAATTCTGTTGCCCCCAGTCCTCTTGTTTTGAAGCCTAATAGTGAAGATGGTCCACCCAAGTAGCATACAAGAGGCCTATTACCACCCAAGTAAAATCTTTCCAAAAGTGGTGAGACAGATCCTGTGGATCCCCTTTCCAATGGATGGATGACTCCCGCAGCCACTCCGGCATTCAGAGCACCATTCAGCACACCCAGAGGCAAAGCCACTCGAAGATCAAATTCCTGATACACAATCAAGAAAATAATAAATACCTTTCAGTTCAAATCAGTTCAGCTGTTAATTAAAAAAATTTCTAACGCACAAGGCATTATATCCTATAAAATAAACAGAAGTCATTTTCACTGAAATTTGAACTACTACTTTTTCTGCCATGAGCAAGGATTGAAAGGGAGCTACTATTTCGATGATTCAACATAACACAGAACTTTGAAAGATTTTGGCCATTGGTCAGTGGTCAGACAACAAAAGGTATATCTACTGGGAGAACGGTAGACTGACAATAAGCAGCATTGTCAAGATTGATAATGAGTTTGCAAAGCCGAAGGTACAAATACAATACAATTTAAAGTATTCGATCAAAGATTCAAAATGATGTCTAAGAAACAGAAAATAATAAGGGTCGCTTAGGATTCAACTAAAAGGTGTATTATGTAAAGCCCTGTTTTCAAGCAGGGCAAAGGATGGAGCACAAAGAAAACTGAGATATACCTGCCTAAGAAATCGTGAATATTTGCTCCCTGGTGCAAGGCCTCCAACTTGAGAAGACAACAGAAAAGCATATCCACGTGTAGGTCTTATGCTTGAATCCCTTTGGTCAACCTTGTACGCGTACTTAATAGAGGACAAAAGGCTATGTCCCAATTCTTCTTGTACCGAATTGGATGGCATGCGTGTTGGATCAGTTAATTTTCGCCATGTCAAATTGTAAGCAAGGTTGTGGTTCATGGTGGAGAGTAAGCCAACTGAAACGCCCATCAGGTGTTCTTTGAGTGAGGACTTTAACCAGTCATCAGACAGAAATGATATTCTAGCCATCAGCGGAGTTGGTATTGCTCCGATTCTAGGCATTTCAAATCCAGCACTTAGTTCTGCAGTCTTATCTAACTCAAGAGCACCTGATGCATCCCAGGTCTCACAGAATCCAAATAGGTTCTTCAACTTCACTGAACCTTCAAGTGAGCATGATCTATTCTGCAAAAGCAAAAGGGCCACATGAAGAAAATAGGTGAAACTTGAGAAAGTGGATTTGGGAACCAATTGAAGTCATGCATATGATATAGTGATACTAAATCACCATTTATCGTAACAGAGTAAGTTCTGAAGATCAATCATGTTAGGTCAAATTACCAGGAATAAAGTGATGGAGAATGCATGAGAGATACCCTTGAACGATTTTCATCAAACCTATGCAGCGGAGCGTGCTATGCAGCGGAGCGTGTATGATTTTGGAACGAATAAATATGACAGGACATGAAAAGGTCATGCAATGATACTGCAATGCTGAACCAGAAAATGCAGGAAACTAATTGATTTCACTCCAGAACCATAGCAATAGGAATCAGGAACCAAAACCACATATCGATTCCACGAAGCACCTGATACAATACAACTCAATGGTCCTAGTAGTTGTTTCCAACACCCAAGACATTGTACCGATACTAGCATAACTCCAGCTAATAAGTGATATTCGCTTGGGTCTTAAGTGATTATTCTGAAAGCAAGGACGATCCACTTAACTGTATTGACCACCAGTCTATAAGATTGCACTGTTCACTGAGAGCACCCTCATGTAGTTCAAATTCGCTAGAGTTTTGTGTGGGCTCTCTAAATCGATGCAAGAACAATAGTTAAGAACTGCACTTGGGTTGGGTCAAAAAAAAAAAAAAAAGTTAAGAACTGCACGGCCGAATCTAAATAGGTGAAGCAAAGCAGGAAACTGAATACGCCTGATGCCTATAAGAACATTTGATCACTTGCAAGACGCCAACAACGCAATTCTGTAAGCCAAAATGAGACATTTCCAATTCTGTAAGCCAAAATGGGACATTTCTAGCCGGATGGGTTTTCTCACCTGTGTGTGGGCGAAGACACCGAAATCGCCGGCAGCGCGGCCGTGGGCCTCCGCGACGTCAACGAGGACGACGACGGCGCTACCAGGGATCCCTGGCGGCGCCGCGTCGAGGGTGATGGAGACAGTGTCGAAGGCGCCGAGGCGATGGAGCCGGTCGCCGGCCGCGGCGGCGGCGCGCACGAGGTCCCGCACGGTGGCGGCGCGAGCGAGGTCCGCGCCGACCGCCGCCTCGACCGCGGCGCGGCGCGTGCGGGCGCAGCCCCGGATCGTGACCTGGTGCACCCGGATCCGGACCTCGTCCGCGGTGAGCCGACGGAGCACGGCCTCGGGACGAGCCGCCTCGGATGAGGACGCGGGAGGTTCGCCGCCATCTTCGTCGTCATCGAGGTCTTCGTCGTCGTCGAATTCTTCATCGTCGTCATCCTCGTCGAAGTCGTGGGTGACTGAGGGAGGGGGATGGGTGCTGTCGGATGCGTTTGCCATGGCAGCAGTTGAGAGCAGGGTAGTGACCGTGACTGGAGACGAAAACTGAACTCTCTTTTGAAGAACTGAAATGGAATGGGCAATGCTGTAGAACAAACGTGAACAAGACTTGGAAAATGGTTAAAGCATCTCTGACCGAGAAAAAGGGTGAGACTTTTGGTTTTGTTTGGCAATATAAATGTTATGCCGGAATCCATATGAAGCAACTAAATTGACACTTGTTTTATCATAAAATTCTCTACACACACCTTGCCTAAGACACAAGCAAGGAGAAGAACGGGAAGCAATACAGCAGCAGCAATGCTGGGTATTCCACCGTACCAATCCCCGAGCTACAACACATTGGCAAAACAATACAAAAATAAGTGCCCAAGCTACAACACTTGACATGGCACACTTTCAGCACACAACACAACTATGCAATAGAATCATCTGATTGGGCAAAAACGTTTCAGATGAAAGTGCAGCTTATAGCCTTATACAATCATCACATGGGCTCTCCAATCACACTGAACATGTACAAAGATTGGGCAGAATTGCATGTAAGTATAGCACATGGAAATGCAACACTGGGAAACAGAAATATATTGTACTAGTCCTGAAAATGACAAAAGCCCATTGGACAGAATCACATGGCACGTGGAAATCTTCACAAAGGCATCGAAGCCAGCACGGCAGAGAAACAACAGGTCTAACGCATTTACAGACAAAGACAGACACAGTCCACCTTAAACTTATGCAGCTGGTAGCTCTCCCAAGGAGCGAAGGTCTTGGACCCTCAAGCTCCTTGTGTAACTGCGGCATGTTCAGTCAATCAGCATACTTCACATCTGACAGATACACTCGAGACTGTATGACGCTGGTCCCAATCAGGAAACCGGGCATCACCATCAGGCCAACTTTCGGCCTCTCCGCACCCTCTTCTATGATGATGTTCTTCACAACACTCTCCATGTGGATTTCCGAAAACTCACTTCCCTTTTTCACTTGAAATACCTTTGCCTTTGGATCGAAGGAGTAGGCCAACCTGTGCAACAACCATATGGACTTTGCTAGCTTCAGGAATGCCTGGTAGAATGGTGTCCTTGGATGGCCACCGCTCATGACATAGTTCCTCTGATCCATGTTGCCAAAGAAAGAACCTTCCATTTTTGGATGAACAAGCAATAGATATTTGCTTCTGCAGAACTTCCCGAATACTGAATCAGGGTTCTGGCTCAGGACATCCAGGGGATCCATGGCTCGCACTGCAAGGAATTGATGGAAGAACGCCTCATTCGAAACAGTGATGTTAGAATCCTTGATAGAAAAGCTCTCTTCTTGGAACCCACTGAACATTCTTTGGCAAATATAAGATTCAAAAGCAAACTTCTTGTGAGCCCTTCTTGCGTAAACTACACCAGGTTCAATCGCATTAGCAGCCCCATCAAGATCCCAACCTGCAGCCTTCATCATGTTGATCAAAGGCTTTGAGAAGTCATGTATTGACTGGTATGCGTTATCGACAGCAGATGTAAACAAACTAGGTGTCAATTCAATGGAGAAGTAGTTCTCTTCTTCATCAGATTCTTCTGATTCCTTGTTGAGTAGGCCCCTTTGTTTCAGTTTCTTCTCTAGCTTTGATTTCCGAAGTTTAGCTTCATCAATTTGCTGCTGTAGATGGGTTATCTCAGTATCTCTAGTCTCGATCTGGGACTGGAACTTCTTCACCATGACCTCGTAGGTCTTCAACAAATTCTGCTGCTCTTGTATTTCAGAAAGCAAGCGTGCATCTTGAGGGGATGCTGCTACTGGCTTAGGATGTTTTTCTCTGTAAGCATGTTTGAGTTCTGAAAGCTTCGTAAGCTCCTCTATGACAAGCTTATCAGCTTCCTGGATCTTGTCAGGGTCATATGGGGTGTGGGCTTCCTGCAGCTGAATGTATGCAGATTTTAAAGAGGATATGTTGTTGAATATCCTCCCGATCATAGTGTCCATTGAGCCCCCGTTCTGATTCATGTTCTCATCAATTGGTTGAGGATGAACTCTTTGATTATTGATATCATAATTTTGTGACTCCTTTGAGCCTGGGCGGATCATTACTAAGTAGTGTTCTTCAACTTATCAATAAAAAACTGGCATCCACCTGCAAAGCGACTTTTCACTTCAGTTCACAAATTACAACAAGAGGTATGAATTTCACTGAAAGTAGCTACAGTTAGTGACTTAGTGTTCCCTGGAAAACATATGAATGGTTCAAAGCTACTATACATACAATGGTAGCACAAGGGAAAGAAAAGGTGGTTCGAGCAAAGCACACTATGGCAAGCATTGGTCGCCACAGTCTGAATTATGAAACCAACAAGTCTCAACAATCCGACCACAACTTAGGTAAAAGCCAAACCGAACATGGAACTTGATTGGAACACTGTATATTGGTTGGTCGGAGCTCATTCGCTAAAGTCAAAACAATTTCCCGATTTTT
>JAKNSH010162324.1:0-10961 GCA_027790015.1 Cymbopogon flexuosus | reverse complement strand
CACAAAAGGAGATTGCTATTCATGTGAGGCTAGATGCTTCTAAAAGATTTTCTTTATCATTTCTAGTTTTTAAAATTTTATGTTCCAAATACCTTTTTCTATTGCTTTCATGTGTTTTTCATATTTGTTTTCATATCCTATTATATTTTTTCTGTTATAAATATTTTTTTGAGGGATTCTGTTATAAACATGTCCAACGTGGTTTTCCTTTAATTTAACTAGAACCATGGCCCTGGGCCTAAAACTAACACTGGTAAATAAAATAAATTAGAAAATTTTAGTTAGCGCCCGGCAAGGCTTTACGCGGCCTAAACCCCTCCAGAACCCTAACAGGTTAGCAACCCAAATCCCATGCCGAGCCCAGCTCCCTCAGAGACTACCCAAACTACCCCTACGAACCCAGCTCACCAAACGCAGAAATATCACATCCGTGCGTGCGCAGCGACGGAGAAAAAGAGGAAAAATAACCCAACCAACGCGAGCGCCTCACCCAGACTCCCGCCGCACAAGAGATTAGCTGCGCATCCGTACGGCGAGGGCTGCAGCTCCCTCCTCCGCTTTACCAAAACAGCCCCTCGCCCAATCATTCCGGGCTGCCTCGTCCTCGCGCCGCCTCTCATCTTCCAGGAGCCGGAAGCTTCCGCGCCGGCGGCGGCGGCGGCGGCGGCGGTAGGTCACTCTCACTCCTCAACCAGAACCCCTTCTCCAAACATGCTAATTCAATCGAATCCGTCTCGTCCGGGCGTCCCGCTGATGGTCGAGGGGTCTCGATTGGTGAGAGGGTTTAGGGTTTTGATCCTGCGGCAGATCGTGCGCTCGGCTGGTGTTTTGTTCCGTTGTGGTTTTGTCGAACTGGCGATATTTCTCGGTGGTTTTAGAGAGCCGTGGCGTATGCTGTCCTGTGAATTTTGTAATTTTTTTTTGGCCTGAGTAGATTTGTTGATGTCGCTTTATGGTCCGAGCAGGAATATGGCGGGGAAATCCAAGGGTGGGAAGAACAAAGGGAAGGCGCAGGGCGCTGTTCAGCCCGCCCATGCTGAGCCCGCTCCTGCTGAGCCAGAGGTGCCGGCGACTGACGGAGCGGAAGTGGTTAATCCAGAGAATGGGGAAGTGAACGAAACCCCTGCCACGGAGGATGCTGTGGCAGATGTCGAGAAAGAAGACGGGGATGCCCCGGAGGCTGTGCAGCCTGCAAGGAAGCCAGCTGAAGGTGAGGCTATGGCTCCTTTTCTTATTCACCGATACTGACATACTGCAGCTGAGTATTGCTTGAATAGCAATACAGTGAACACGATGGGTCATTGTGTTTTACTTGGGTACAGGTGGACAATATACTTTTGATCTAGTATGTTATTTGGCTGAAGCTATGCTGAATGAGTGGCATGTTTGCTCCTTCGATGTTTTGTATGGCTGTGCTTACACTAATGATTCTGGATATGTGTATTGAAAATACTAGTATTTTGTAGTGATCAAATTTTCCTGGCCAAGCTCTTTTAGATTAATTATCTACATCAGCTTACACATTTCAGTTGGACTGTTAGAACTTTCATCTATGGAATTTAGCATGTTGTATTGTTGTTGTTTTGCCTGAGAAATCTTGCCTGCATGCTTTTAAATGGAGAAAATTCCTGTGAATGCGCTGCTGCTTTAACAATTAACAATTCAAGCAGGAGAGCTTCATCTGTACCCTGTTCCTGTCAGGACACAATCAGGTGAAAAGCTCGAGCTGCAGGTAACTGTAAAAAATGTTCTTTTGTCTATTTAACTTCACTCGTTCTGTCGTTTCATGGTATGCTATTATTTACAGCTAAGCCCAGGAGATTCAGTTATTGATGTTAAACAATTCCTCTTGGATGCTCCTGAAACATGCTTCTATACATGCTACGATTTGATATTGCATACTGAAGATGGATCAGCTCATCAGTTAGAAGACTACAATGAAATATCTGAAATAGCAGATATAACTTCTGGTGGATGTTCGCTGGAGATGGTTCCTGGTATGTAACATGTTCCAGTTTCTTCTCTATTGTCCTATATTAGTGCTTATTTCGTGGAGCTGAAGTAAATGTTTTTTTCCAGCAATATATGACGAGAGGTCTATTAGGTCACATCTCCGACGTGTGAGGGAGCTCTTATCTCTGTCTAGTCTTCATGTTTCCCTTTCAACATCCTTAGCTCTGCAGCAGGAGTCTGCTCAGGGAAAATCTGCGGGTACATCAGGTCCAATGTTTTTTTGATCTGTAGTTGTACATATACCTTCCATACTTGGTGTAAATGCCTCAATTAATGTGTATAATTCATGCAAGTTTTAAACCAACCTGCTGTAGATTTTGACTTAACTTGATTCTACACCTGCTCAACAGGTTCTGAGAAAAGCCCTATTCAGGAGCTTGATGGTTTAAATTTTATGGAGGATAGTGCTGGTGCTCTCACTAATTTGTTGGCTTCTGCACCAACAGAGATAAAATGTGTTGAAAGCATAGTTTTTTCGTCTTTCAATCCTCCACCGAGTTATCGGAGGTAATCCTGCCCTCTTGCATTGCTAGCTTTGTTATATTATTCTTGAGTGTCTTCAGAAAGATTTTCTTACAAAGAAGTGAAAAACAGTCTGCTAGGCCTATTAATAAGCGTGATACAAGGAATACTCAGAACCCTGTTTCCATTATAACCAGTCAATGCGGTCTGATCCTCCCATTTTCACTATACTCGGGCTGCTATCAAGCCATATATTGAGCCATATTTGTCACAGCTTCAACATTCCAGCTCTGATCTGCACCTTAGAACTTGAGTTTGTATGTTAATCAAGAACCTTGAGACTTTTTTTTTTGTCTAGAATAGGAAAAAACAGTTTCAAACAATGTAGGTGTATCCACAGCTAAAGCTCCACAGATTCTGGAGCTAGAAATACTCAGCTCCAAGAAAACATTTTTTGTTGGATCTGGAACTCCCAAACAAGGCCAAAGGTGGCTTTACCTTTTCTATAGAATGCTGGAGCATAGATGTATATATGCCATATAATGCGCCTGATGCCCAAATTTCTGTAATATTGTTATGGGCTCGTCAGTTTTGAGTTGGGATTTTGTGGAATTAGCATTTGATAGTGGTTTCCTCAGGTTACATGGAGATCTCATCTATATTGATGTTGCCACATTAGAAGGAAACAAATACTGCATTACCGGAAGCTCCAAATCCTTTTATGTTAACAGTAGCAACGGAAGTATATTTGACTCGAAACCTACAAAACAAGGCCAGGAGGCCAGCACTCTCGTAGGCCTACTACAGAAGATCAGTGCTAAATTTAAGAAAGGTCTGCTATTGATATAAATTTATCCTTGTTGGGTGTACTGCACTATGTTTAATCTTTGTTGACATTTGGACAAATCTTTTGAAGGTTTTCGTGAAGTCTTGGATCGCAGGGCATCGGCTCATCCATTTGAGAATGTTCAGACTTTGCTTCCAGTGACTTCTTGGTTAGGAGCTTATCCTGTTCCAGGTAATGTTGCGAGTGATTCACTCACCGACTATGTTATATATTAGAAATCCAATAAGGGAGCTGTTCTGTGGGATGCTTTTAGGGGTTCCTTTTGTATTCTCTAATATGTTTTTGAAATGCTTTGGTGCAAGTATGACTCGACCATGCTACATATTACTGCCTAAAATTAGTTTTGCCACACTTCCATTGGAAGAAAATTGCCAGGTTCTATAGCTAAAACTGTAGTCTATGCTAAAAAGATTATATACCAATATGTTCGTCTTGTTTAATCTTGTCCTACAGGATTCATAAGCTACAAAGGTACTGCAGCAGTACTGTTTCCTTTTCAGCTGGTTCTTACCTTGGCATGGAACCTCTTACCTTTCTAATTTCTTTCTTAATGATATTTGACAACCATATATTGGATCTCTCAATCTAAGGTATAAACTTACCAGTGGCAATCTGTTACAAGAACTAAAGGCATTCCACATTTTTTTATGTAACAGCGCATAGAAGGGATGCGGCCAGGGCTGAAGACTCTGTTGTGTTGTCATATGGCACTGAATTAATTGGCATGCAAAGAGACTGGAATGAAGAATTGCAGTCATGCCGGGAGTTTCCTCATGGCAATCCTCAAGAAAGGTTCTTTAGTTATCCCACTTATCGGATTGTCTGCTTTATGCGTAGTAACTCATTATCTTTGGTTGTGCAGGATATTACGTGGCAGAGCTCTCTACAAAGTAACATGTGATTTTGTTGATGCTGCTGTAAAAGGTGCTGTTGGTGTCATTAATAGATGCATACCGCCAATAAATCCAACTGACCCAGAATGTTTTCATATGTGAGTAAATATAATGTCTATATTTCTACTTTAAACTCAGAGTTGAGAGGTTGTATGTTGTAGGAGCATAACGATGTCAAATGGTAGGAGCATATGAGTAGTAAGGTTATATTTACTGCTGAAGCTATGCTTTTTTCATATGATTTTCAAAGCTAATGTTTTTTGGAGTTTGTTTAAAGTTGGAAGGGATGACATTGAAAAGCTGTGTAGAGCCTTGGGATTTTATCCTAAACTTTTTACTCTTTATGAAGAGCCTAAAGGCTGACAAAAACAAACTGTTGGCCTCCTACCCTGCGGTTTTGGTTGCACCTATGCTATAACCCTAACAGGCCAAATTGCCAGCCCTATTACCCGCATTTAAGCCCGGTTAAGCAGGCCCACGAAAAACAGAGCGACCATCCTAGTCAGATGACTAATCGCGATTAAGCAATGACTAATCACGATTAAGCAATGACTAATCGGACGACTTGTGAACACTGAGTAGTCTTCAAGCTTGAGTGATTTGTAAAACTTTTGTTGAATTATTGACCTTAAATTAAAAATTAATATTTACTAGATTATAAGCATTACCATTTTCTCTTCAAAGTCTGTCTTTTCATTGTTTCTCAGTTTATCTGTTTATATGAGTACTATAATTGTTTTTTTTCCAACATCCACATTATTCTGATATTTTCACTTTTCTATAAAGGCATGATGAGGTAATTTGCAGAGTCAATTAAAATTCAATCTTTACCCTATCTCTTCAACAGCACTTGAGTGTATTCTTATGTGTGCTCTTGTTCTAGCTTTGTGAAGCCTTTTCATTTAAAAGGTTTTGCTTGGTCATTTTGGTTTTAGTGTAGTGTTGAGTTATTTCCTTTGTAATATGATTGCTATGGCTACAAAACTGTTAGGAGCTTACCGCTTTCTTGCAATGTATACATGCTTGGTCAAGTCTTATTTGAGTTTCTTAACAAGTCTGTTTTAATTCCACTCCTTCAAATGCTTACTCCGCTATTCCTCTATCCCTGCCTCAGGTATGTTCACAACAATATTTTCTTTAGTTTTGCTGTCGACTCCGACTATGAACACATTTCAAAGGATCAGAAGCCAGATTCCCAAACTGGCTCCAGCAGAAGCACGACGGTTTCCTCCCCAGATGTGATCACTAAGCCAGATACAAACCATGCTGAATCTGCTGAGGTATCTGACTCAAAATCCGAAGAGGCACAACTCGCAGATAGTGAGCAGGCGACATATGCTTCTGCAAACAATGACTTAAAAGGAACTAAGGCTTATCAAGAAGCTGATGTTTCTGGCCTTTACAATCTTGCGATGGCAATAATTGATTACAGAGGTCACCGGGTTGTAGCTCAGGTCTGTATAAAAAATTCATTTCTGGGTATATATAGCACCTTTTAGAATCTTTTGCTGTTTTTATTATGTGTTCTGTAATTTATTTTTTTCACTCATAATATCTTTTTGTATATTTTATGTCAAAATGTCACAAATGCTCAGCTAAACTCCAACTTACGTTCCAATTATACTTGACTTGTAGAGTATCATACCTGGTATTCTTCAAGGAGACAAGTCAGATTCCCTTCTGTATGGCTCTGTTGATAATGGCAAGAAGATATCTTGGAATGAAGCGTTCCATTCAAAGGTTAGTTTTAAGGAGTTAACAATTTTTTTCTGAAAGAAATCTGAAAATTATGTTCATATTTCTTTACAAGTGGCTAGTCTAAAACTTAAAATTTAGTCTAGTTCAAATATTTGTTAACTAATTCTGCAATGCCATCTAGTTTGGGACTAAGAGGTTTCGGTGCATTGTGAAGTATGATCATCGTTTATAGGAATTGTTTTAATGAGGCAACTTGAACTGCATCCTATGCTAAGTATCCATACTGAACAACATTATTGTTGGCTGATTCTGTGTACTCAACTGTTGGCAATAATCATCTTAATAGAACTCAAAATATCAAAACTAATGTTAACGTTATTTCATCTTTTGCAATTTAGCTTGTTCTCGAGTGTAACTAATGTTAGTGCTGTTCTGTATTGCTGTTGTAGGTTGTTGAGGCCGCAAAGCGGCTCCATTTGAAGGAGCATGTGGTTTTGGATGGTTCTGGCAATCCTGTTAAGTTAGCTGCTACAGTTGAATGCAAGGGCATTGTTGGGAGTGATGACAGGTAATTTTATTCTTGAAGTTACACGCTGGGGTCTATTGATGTCTGGTATAAGTAATGAAAGCTCTTGCTACCATTTCATTTTCTTTTCTTAAAAGCTCATCAGTTGGTAATAGTTTACATTTCTCTGTGCATGAAATCAATGAGCATGTTTTGAGAATTATTAGTAAGCATGTGGTTTAACTGTGTTTTTTGGTTCTGGCAATCCTGTAAAAGTTTACATAAATTGTAAAAGCCTTCGACTTAGTTTTCTTCCTGAGCTATCCTTTCCTTTTTACCTTTTATAGAAATAACCAGGGGTTTTGTACTTGTGTTGGTATATTTAGCACAGTTGTTTTGTTACTATCATGTAGGCATTACATTTTGGATCTGATGAGAGTGACTCCTCGAGATTCTAACTACATTGGACAAGAGCACCGGTTCTGTGTGTTGAGACCAGAACTTATAGCATCATTTGTTGAGGTTAGCATTTCACATTTTTAACCCTTGTGGGACATTTGAATTGCATATTACTGTATTTTATCGTCTATATTTGTGCAGGCTGAATCCATGAAACAATCGTCTAAGCAGAAGGTTCCAGATGCTCCAGTTGCAAGTACTGATGATGCTAAGGTTCGTGTCGATAGTAATCCCTGTGTTCTTTCTGCATGTACTGATGATGCTAAGGTTCATATCGATAGCAATCCCTCTGGCTCTGTTTGCTTCTTCTTGTTTGGGCTTATTTCCTCTCACAGAATACTATTGAATCAGCTGAAATCAGCCGACTTATCAATCAGCAGAACAGTACATAAATAAGCAAAATTGTTGAACTTGTTTTTGTGTCATTCATGTTCCCTAAGATTCAGCTGCATGATCCCTAATTTGATTACCGAGAGTAGAGGTCTTTAATCTAGTGGTATATATCTATTTACTGTTGCCAATTTGCCCCCCTTGAATATTAGATTAGTTTGTACACTCAAGACTAATGGTGCTAACAGAACGAATAGTAAGACTGAATAAAAAAAGGTATGATGTTTCACAATTGTACGAATAGTAAGACTGAATAAAAAAAGGTATGATGTTTCACAATTGTAATCTGGAAAATTATTCCTCCTGTTACAGGTTACCTCTGTTGAAGGAGATGACAAGCCCGCAGAAAGCTCTGTTCATACACACGAGGAAAATGACAACTCAAGCTCTGAAATTCTTTTCAATCCGAATGTGTTTACAGAGTACAAGCTTGCTGGCAGTCCAGAGGTCTTCAAAACTATTCAAAACTACTCTTTGTATAACTGATGTCCATATAAACCAATTTGATAACATTGTACTGTGCTATTCTTAGGAGATCGCTGCTGACGAAGAGTTGGTAAAACGGGCTGGCACATATCTTGTAGATATAGTGATCCCAAAGTTTGTTCAGGATCTTTGCTCCCTTGATATCTCCCCTATGGATGGACAGACTTTAACTGATGCATTGCATCTCCATGGGATAAATATTAGATATTTGGGCAAGGTGAGTCTGGGTGGACCAGCTGAAATTGAGATTTCATTTCGTCTGTTTTGTTCATTATATGATTCTTGTTTCAGATTGCAGGCATGGTCAAACATTTACCACACTTACGGGACTTGTTTTCTGCAGAGATAATAGTTAGATCTGCAAAGCATGTTATCAAGGTAGTATAACTTTCTTAATTATGCTAGTTACTGAGTCAGTTACTTGATTGTGGGATTTATTGCAAATTTATGATAACCTACTAATGTGTAGTAAAGTGCAGTTAGGGTTTTGTGACTACCAATCTTGAAATGACTGGTCTTATTCCTGTTGTTTTTAATCCATTCTTACAACTACTTGCCCACACCTCTGAAGTCTGAACACAAAGCTTCAGCGGGTTAGGGAACGATACCAACACAAAGGGTTTTCAGAAACCACTTAAACTAAAGTACTGGATAAAAAGTTGCTTATTAGAAGCAATTTGAACTAGTACTGGCTAAAAAGTTGCTTATTACAAGGCACTCGAAGGCTGACACAGCACACAGACTGAAGAGGGTCGAGCCACTGATTCCAGATGACTTGATAATTGCCTTGGAGATCTCAGGCCCACCATTCTCCTTGTCCTTGATGGAAATGAAGCGCCATTTCCTGCATAATATCTGTGCCTTTTTTTCACTTGTTGCACGAAATCGTGGTTATGAGGCCCCCTGCCTAGTATGTTTAATCTTGGGATTAAACATATTATCATGTGGAGTTTCTTATTCTCCAAATCTTCCAGCACACTGCTGCAAGGCCAACCATGTACATTTGTTTTTCCTTAAGGCAGGCTCCGTTTTATCCAAACCTTGGTGTGATTTTAATCCATTCAATTCACATCACTGTATTATAGATAGTTATTAATGTTTGGTTTCTTATTCTCCTAATCGTACAGCACACTGCTGCAAGGCCAACCATGTACTATTGTTTTCCATAATGCAGGCTCCATTTTATCGAACCATGTGATTTTAATCCATTCAATTTACATCATCGTATTATCATATAGTTATTCTTGTTTGGTTCCTTCTTGTATGTTAACCAAGTTGTTTGTTTTCTCAAGGATGTACTGAGGCAGAGTTTGGATCATGATATTGGGCCAGCTATTACTCATTTCTTAAACTGTTTTGTGGGGAAAGTTTTAGGTCCTTCCACAAAGGGTAGTCTTAGCAATGCACAGTCAAAAACTCTGAAGGTATGCCTTCCCAAGCTTGGTAATCGTGTGGGTTTGATATCTGCAGCAAACACTACTGTTGAGTTTTGTGATGTTGCAGTTTCATCTTTTTTTTTGTTTGATTTTTAGGGTCATGAAAATAGCCAAATACAAAAGTCTTCTAAAGGTCATAAACTGAGCAATGCTGCTGCTTCAAGAAAAAGCTTATCAGCTTATTCCCATCTAACCTCTGATGGAGTTTGGATAAGCATTAAGGAATTTGCAAAATCAAAATATCAGGTATCTTGTGATTTCTGCTGTGTTTCTTTGAGGTCTTCACTTTTCTAGTTGAAGAACATCACTGATGGCGTTTTTTTTTTTTTTTTTTTTGTGTTTTTTTAGTTTGAAGTGCCAGATGATGCAAGGCTTTCAGCCAAAAGGGTAGCTGTTCTCCGCAATCTTTGCCAAAAGGTTAGTACCGTTATTCCTTAATACTAGTTTATAGCATGATTGTTGGTTTATTTGGTACCAAAAGTATTGGTTTATGTTTGGCCAAAGCAGCTTCTATTGTGCTTATTTTCGCTAATAATGGCCTGCATGCATGCTCTCTGTAGTATAATAGGCCCATTTAAACTATCAAACGCCATTGTTTGTGGCTTTGTGCATCTATTAATTCTTTGTCACTGTACCTTTTACATGTAACAGGTAGGAATAACAATTGCTGCACGGAAATATGATCTGGATGCTTCAACTCCATTTGAAGCCTCAGATATGTTAAATCTCCAACCAGTTGTCAAGCATTCTGTTCCAACCTGTACAGATGCAAAAAATCTTATGGAAGCAGGGAAAGTCAGGATGGCTGAGGTATATTGTGTTATTTTTTTATTTCTGATATAGTATCGCTTTCTGTGAGGTCTTATTAGTGCTGTTTTTTTTTTTGGTACAACACGGATGTAAATTTTATTAATGCATTTGAGCGTTTCAGGGAACATTGAATGAGGCATATGCATTGTTTTCAGAAGCCTTTTCTCTGCTTCAACAGGTATACACATAAGCTGTTTAGCTTGAAATATCTGCAGAACTTCTATTTACTTGACCTTTGATTCGAAATTACAGATAACTGGTCCCATGCACAAGGATGCTGCAAATTGTTGCCGGTAAAATGCTAACTTCTTTAGTTGCCTATTGTATTGGTCTTTTTTACTTTTATGAGGAAAACACACCTGAGAAATTGAACAATCTATTGCATATACTACGCCACATTCTTCCATTTTAGATCATGGCATATGCTTCTCATAATGTGTATATAGTGTTAGAGAAAAAAAAATACTCAATGGGTACATGACTTCACTATCTTTCACCTCTCTGAATTACTATGCACATGTTTGTAAGAGTTGCACTAAATCAGGGATATGATGTTTAGTTAGATGTTCATTTATGAGATGCAAGATTTGTTTAGGAGTTGAGAATTTTTTTTTTCATTTCATCCCTCCATTTCAAATTACAAGATATTTTAGCTTTTCTAGATACATAGCTTTAAACTATGACTAGATACATAGCAAAAGCAATGCATCTGAAAAAGCCAAAACGTCTTATAGTTCAGAATGGAGTACTTTTGTTTGTTCTCTATGTTCTGATTTTTCTTCTTTGTTATAGGTACCTTGCTATGGTTTTGTACCATGCTGGTGATACAGCCGGAGCAATTGTGCAGCAACATAGGGAACTCATCATAAATGAGAGATGTCTTGGTCTTGATCATCCAGACACAGCCCACAGGCATGTATTTTTGTTTTAAAAAATGTTACTGCTAAATTTTGATGTTATCC
>JAKNSH010162270.1:0-13327 GCA_027790015.1 Cymbopogon flexuosus | reverse complement strand
TACTCCCTCCGTCCCAAAATAAATGTCATTCTCGCTTTCCGAGAAATCTACGTTTTCAAAATACCGGCAATTATATATTAAAATATACAAATATTTATGCTAAGTAATTAGTATCATTGAAAAGATCTTGAAGTCTAGTTTTTTAACAAATTTATTTGGAGATATAAATATTGCACATATTTGCTACAAATCTAGTCAAAATTGAGAAAGTTTCACTGGCACGCATCCCATAGCGACGCTATTTTTGGGACGGAGGGAGTAGCTTGATAGCAGGAGTAATCAATACCTTTTACAAATTATAAAAAAGAATATTCTTGAGGATTGATTATGGGTACTCGTTTTGCAGACTTGAGTTCAGTATGATATTCCTGGTGGCTGATCGAGAGGGAGGAACAGTTCTAATAACAATTTATGGAAAACTGGAAACGGGTACTGCACAAATATTTGACAATAGTGAGGCTGGTAAAGTTTGACAAAACAAACTGTTGGTTGATATATATAGTTTTAATTTATGGATTACTATAAATTCTATACAAAAAATATTGTTTTTTTAGAGTTCCTACCTCATCAGTCATCACTACTACAGTGGTATTATTATACAATTGTCAAATCAACAGAGCCTGATTTAATACGGATTGGACCCAGAATTAACAGGTACATACATGCTCTAGTTCATCCGAGGGACGATGATTGCTTTCTTGTGAACGAGGTAATAAACAAGAAGGAAACTAGGAGTCACACATCGAGGCAGGACATCGGTCACTGTTTTGTAAAATTATGGAACTGATAATCACTGTTTTTTTAGTACTACTGTCCATCTGTTTATCTTTATGGCCAAATGACAAATGGAACTTTTTAATGAGAAATGGCGCAATTTGAAATTTAGAAAGAAAAATAATAACAAAGTAGCAGGAGTGGGTAGAAGCACGGGGCGTCGTCGAAAACTATTACAAGGTGAATAAGTTGTTTCTAAGGATCTTTAAATGATATTTTGAGCGTTGAAAACTATTACAAAGTGAATAAGATGTTTATTAGGATCTTTAAATGATATTTTGAGTATGGTACATATTTGGACTATATCAACAACAACGCTGAAGAAGTTCAAAAAAAAAAAAAAAACAACGCTGATAAAATATCTTAGAAAGCCCAAATGACAATGTAAGGCAATAATGATTAGAATTTTAGTGAAGCAGACCATACTCGGGTAAAAACAATATATTTGTTGGAAACTATATTACAAATTCGACTTTAAGATACTATAAAACTAAAAACTACTAACTTTGTTTTAAACTACTTCCTCTGTCCCTAAATAAGTGTCGCTTCGTGAGAAACAACTGCCGATAATTTTTATAAATAATAATTATCATCAATTAGTATCATAATTAATATTATCGGAAACATCTTTGAATCTAATTTTTTAATCAATTTATTTTTAGATACAAATGTTGCATGTTTTTTTCTACAAATTGAGTCAAACTTATGACACTTATTCCACTACGACACTTAAAAATAGACTGAGGGAGTATGTTTGATTTTTTTGACTCCAAATTAACCACTCATTTAATTCAAAAATTTATAAAAAATATTATTTATTTTGTTATAACTTGCTTTATTAATAATTTTTTTAAAATAATTGAATTTGAAGATGTTTACACAAAAGTTTAAATAAGAAGGATGGTTAAATTTGAAGTTAAAAATATCAAACAAACTATAATTTAAAACATGAGGATAACATAATCATTTCAACAGCATATACTCCGTATACTAGTTTTGTACAGGAGAAATGAGTGAGCTAAAACACCCGTCCCAAAATCCGTTGTTCTCGAAACTCGTCGAAGAGCGGCGTGTCACAGGCTCACCGCTTGCTCGTTCTTCAGGGTTTATGCGTCATCATCCAAGCGGGACACGTCACCACCCTTGGTACTCCTCCAGCCTCTCTCCGCCGCTTCAGTACGCGGCGCCGGCGCAGGCGAAGGCGAGCAGCCATGACGCTGAGCTGGATCCGATCTGCTCTCAAGCGGGCCCTCAGCGCTCCGAAGCCGCGGGGCTCCCGCCAGTTTGCTGGCACCGCCGCCGCCGCCGCCGGAGGGACGCAGCCCGAGAGGGTGGCGGCGGAGATGGTCCGCTACGCCCTTGGCGGCGCCGTGCACCGGAGCTCGCCAGGTTCCCCCCCTTCGCCCCCTTAATTAGTCTATTTGCGCTAGAATGCGTTAGGGTTTTGAGGACTCGCTCATGTGCCCTGGACTGCTGTTGTCGCTGGTGTGCCAGAGGAGGCGATGCGGATACTGGAGCAAGGCGCCTCGAACCTGCAGGGCGGAGGCGAGGGCAGCGCCGAGGCTGTGGGGCTGCTCATGCTCGCTATGTCCACGCTGCTCTACCGGAGGTACGGTGCGCTGCACCCCTCATTTTTTCTAAATTCCGAACAACTTTATTTTTAACAAATTTCGTGGACTCTGCAAGGCTGCAATGTGGTGGATTCGGCTTGGGCCAATTGATCTTGACCTGAGCTGCTAAGTTATAGAGTTTTACCTTCGTATAGGTGCAGCAGTTTGGATGATTTTGGGCATATATGATAGTATGATACTAAATCCGTTCCAAATTGTAAGACGATTGACTTTTTTAACACCAAGTTTGATCGCTCGTCTTATTCAAAAAATTGTGTAAAATAGCACATCTTTTGTTGTGGCTTGCTTTATTAATATATGTTCTTCAAGAATGATTTGATTTTAACTATGTTTACACAAATTTTTTGAGTGGTCAAACTTTGAGTCAAGAAAGTCAAACGTCTTACAGTTCTTGAAAGTTGAAACGGAGGGAGTACTAGAGTGTAGCGGTGAAACTAGCACAAATTGGAGGAGGTGTACTTGCCTTGTGGGTGCATAGCGCCTCAGTCATATTTAGCTTCGCCCCTGCTAGCGTGAATTTGTCTGCTGGTTTGCATATTGGCAATGTATTGGTGCATGGTGATAGTCCAGATGACACTTGTCTCTTATTTTGCACTTTGGCTATAAATCCAATCAAAATTTTGACAGATTCGCTAACCCTCTAATATGGTAGTTTGGGCTTTTATTTTTGGGCCAATTTGGCCTCTGACCTTAAGTTGTTTAGATTATATATATCCGCGGCATTTAGGAAGGATTTACGCATAGCACACATTATGTAAAGAACAGAGGATGTGTCTTCCAGAGACCAGAGTGCAAATTGGGCTATTGCTTATGTATTGGTTCATGAGGTAATCTGAATCTGGAGGATAAATCAATGGAGAATATACCTTTTATAGATGTTTTACTTTTAACATTACAACTACCTAATGTGGATAGTTACTGCTTTCATGTGGTGCAATTAGGTTGAGCTAGTAATGATATATAAAGCCCCCAACTGGATCCTGATTTATTTTTCCAGTTAGATCATCGATCTTGAGCAGAGTTGGGTTATTCCAGAAAACTCATGTGTTCTTTGTGCAGTGGAAGACGCCAAGATGCAATGGAAAAGCTCAAAGCAACCCAACAAGTTGCCCCTTCTGCAGCTCTCGGAGGTGATTTCACAACTGTACTTTATGTAAGCTTAAATCTGTATATTGGGAGGTTGTACAGACTGTAGATGCTTGTTGTTTAAACACAAGCAGATTGTAAATCCTACATTATCTTATGTTTTTTTTAGTATAGGTATAAATAAGAAACAAATGCTACAGATACTAAGTGTTCCTTTGGCTTTCATGTGCCAACAAAAAAAAGACATCAGTAGAGATGTCTTTGAGGAAGTTGCCTGAAAATAGAAGTGAAAATAAGTTTTAGGTCTTCAAGAGACAGAGTTGGGGTTATTAATGTAGTCAAAAATCTTTGATTGACATTTCTGTTGGGGATTGTTAATTGATTGTGCAGTTGCAGCGTGGGAAGCACTAATGGGATTACACATGGAGGCAGGACAGGTTTGGTACCAGAAGCTCATTTAGTCTTCAGTGTCCTTATGTGAGGTTTTAAAGTGTTTTGAATACAGGAGATGTCCTATTTGGTTTCCCCAAATGATTCAGTTGATTTGTCAATCAAAGATGATAGCAACTGGTCTGATCAGGACCATCTTAAATTTCGGGTTAATGCTATCAGAGGACTTGTTGCACTTCTGAATGGAGAAACAGAATCAGGTTCTTTTTATGTCATGAATGTTGTTGTTAACTCTCTTAAAAAAAGAAAAGAAAAGAAAAGAATGTTGTTGTTAGATCGGACTACAAAATTTGGCTTACATTTGCTCTTTATCAGCATCCGAGCTGTTTGTTGATGGGCGTAGAGACTTTTCTGGAGGCGAAAACCAAACACGTATAACTATCTTTGAACCCGAATATTCACATTTTCTGTTTTCCATAGTGAATACTTGAGTCTCATTGATGTCCTTTCTTCAGAAAATGCTGCCATTTCATATGGTGAATATTTGCATTGTGTTGGTGATTTTCAAATGGCAGCACAAGTGTATGAGGAAATTCTTGAGGCTTTTCGCATGGATGATATGTCGGGAAACCTTTTAGCAGCTGCAAACATGGTTCCTGAGGAGGCTTCTCTTGGGGCCACTTGCTCATATGGCCAGCTTTTATCTCACTCTGGGTAAGAATTATGAAACAGAATCATCTCTACCATTATTCTTTGGTTAGATGTTATAGATTAATCCCAATATTTGATTTATGAATCTGCAGAGATTGTTCACCTTTTGGATTAATATCTTCCTTTTTATGGGGCTCACCTTTTCATTTTAATCCAGGAAGTTTGCTGAGGCAGAGGATTATCTCACACGAGCTCTACAGAAGGCCGAAGAACAATTTGGTTTGTCACAACAAGTTTGTTAAAATGAACATAAGAAAATAGTTGCATTCAAGACTTAGCAGAATTGAATAATCATATAACCTTTAATCCATGTAGGTGCAAACCACCCAAAGGTTGGTATTATATTGACCTGTATTGCTAGAATGTACAAACTGAAGGCAAAATCGGAAGGTTCTACTTCAATTATGGTCCAGGAGGTCCGTAAATCCTTCTCTCTTTGAACTGTTTGTATTCACTGGAAATCATTATGAAAAACATTTATCCTTAATTTCTCTCTTCTTCCTGCTGTATGGTACTTGTGGAGGAATTTTATTCTATATATCATCTATGTGACCTATACTTGAACACATATTTCTGATCAACTGTTTGGTTCCAGGGATTGTACAGGAAGGCCCTAGAAGTATTGAAAGCTCCTGCCATTAATTCTGAGGGTAAAAACAATGATTTTCCATCGATGACACGGTTCCTCTTCATATATTGACATTATTTTTATTTTGCAGGTAATAGCAAGCAGGTTGATTGGAGAGATATCATCTCCCTTGCTAGAGGTTATATTTTTATATTTGAACTATTATTATCTAATTTTTAGTATTTTTTACACTAAGGCTCTTAGGAATTAGTCCAGGAAAGTCTTAACATCAGGTAATTTAGAAGTTAGTGCAATAATGATGACGCCATGTTGTTTGTGATCAGTATTGATGATCAGTTCAGTATTTAGAGTCTGCTAGCTCTTACAAAGCAAACTGTCCGTTGCAGGTTGCAACAGCTGGCATATACTACAATCAGTTGCATTTCAATGTTGTCTTTTAGTTTAATGTCAACGGGCCCCCGATCCCCGATTCCCTGTGGGGAATTCTCCTATTAGGGGACGGGGATGGTGCCTAATTCATCCCCACGGGGGTTAAAATGGTAGAAATCTGATCCCCATCGGGGCTGGCGGGGCCGGGGATGGTTCCGTGTTCCCCGTCCCCGATCCCCGTGTCCCTGCCTCCCTACGAGCTGCGCAGGCGGGAACCAGCAAGAAAAGCCCATCTAAAGGCCCACTACACCAGCCAAGTATATAAACCATGACCAAACCCTAAGCAAATTCATTCATTCTTTCCCCCGGTACCAGCCGCCGCTGGCTTCCGCATCTCCCGCACCAGACGTTCGCGGCTCTGCCTCGCTCCTCTCTCCTCCATCTTCCACTCTCCAGTCTCCACCCACGGCACTCACCTGCGGCCTGCTGCCTGCATCACCACACGGCATGCTGAGCGAGCTTGTCGTGCTATGTTTCGAGAGAATACTGGTGGCTCAAATTCAGCTAGCAATAGGGACGGGATGTGGTATGTGCGGAGGCTCAAATCTGTTGGAGTCTGTTCCTGCTATCTGGATCAGATCGAGTGCTAGTAAGCGCAATGATGTTCGTAGCGCTTGTGCATTTAAGCCTGTTCTTTCTCCTTTTCCTGGAAATATATCTTTGTACTACTAGATGCAATGATGTATGTATAAGTGTGCGTGATTGTGCAATGGTGCTTCTGTATTATATTGGGGGGGAAA
Organism: Cymbopogon flexuosus; assembly: GCA_027790015.1. NCBI lineage: Eukaryota > Viridiplantae > Streptophyta > Magnoliopsida > Poales > Poaceae > Cymbopogon > Cymbopogon flexuosus. The sequence goes on along the minus strand of JAKNSH010162270.1, from coordinate 6,977 downwards.
TAATGGAATTTCATGTCTAATTTGTTCTGCTACTCTACCCTTCTATGGTTGTATACTCTTCTGTGGTTATGCCATTGAAACGGGGACGAATTCCCCGTTCGGGGACGGGGATGGGGGAAACTCTAGCCCCGACGGTGTTGACGGGGACGGGAGGAGATTTGTCTCCGCGGGGACGGGGACGGGCACTCAACCCCCGACGGGGAATTCCCCGTTGCCATCTTTACCCGCCTAGCATATCCAGAACTGCATCTTCATACATCCTGTTTTAAGAACCTTATATTCCACTGTACCTTGGTATTTGTATAGTACAACAGGCTTGCATTGTACACTTGTACAGTCCTTATGCCTATTCCTGTCTCCCATCGATCTGTAATAAGCCTTGCAGTTGTTGGCTGACTATTTCAACAATTTGAATATCTTTGCTACCAGTTCTTGTGTAAACTGAGTATATCAATAATAACTAAGCTCAACTTGCAGGTGAGTATGCTGAGCTGTTATTAATTCAGTCTAACAGGAAGGCGGAAGGTGAACGGATGAAGCTGTGGGCAGAAGATGCTTGGAGGAACCGTAGGCTAACACTAGCACAAGCTCTAGAGTTTTCAGAACCTTCAAAACCGACTCTCGTTGTTGACACCCGGATCGGCAGGGTCGTGTAGCTTCAGGCAACAATCTCATGAGATGTAAGTACCATGAACCAATAAGAGAATGCACCTCAATACCTCATGTAATATTTCCAAGTGTTGCAACCTGTCCACGCCCGCGCTTTGCAGGCAATCCGAGAATGCACCTCATGTAATATTTCCAAGTGTTGCTCCCTGTGAACTGCCTGCGCTTTGCGGGGTTTGATGCGTATTGCGTCCCACTCCCATGTCCTACTGTGCGTGCTTGTTTTTCCTGTCACCTTTTCTGATATTTTTTGATAAGCTGTCACCTATGTTTATGGAACGAGTTGGGCAGGTAGCACCGTAGCAGGCCGGAAACTCGAACGAAAGACGCGAAGGCCTGCTAATGGATGCATACTAGCTCGCGTAGAGCCCAGCCCAGACCAACTAAGAACTGTCCCGACTCTACACGTGTTCAAATGATCAATTCCGTTCCACGGTCACTCGGCCGGCAATCCGGGCCCACACGACAGTGAGGCATGGACGATATTTTTAGTTGCCAATCGGCCACCGCACGAGGTCGGGCCCGCGAGAACGCTAACTTTAAATTCGCTGTCGAGCCCCTGTCGCGTGGGAGCTTCGAGCATCACCCCGCCGCTGCCACGCGTACCGCCGGCCCCGCCGCGCCTTCCCCCCACGCGGCCTGTGCTCTCCGCTGACAGCGGCAGCATCAGGCATTGACAGCCGACATGTGGTTCCCTCCGCCAACAGCCGGCGCTCTGTCCCCTCCACGTGTAGGGCTGCCACGGGCCGCCTCATGGCGCCTCCTCCTCCTCCGGTCCTCCCGCGGGAGGGGAGCACGCCACGGCACGGTGTTCTTATTGCTCTCGCGAGTGGCGCCCCTATCCTCGCGCTCGGAGGCTCACGCGTCTATTGCCCGAGGGCGACGGCGACGCGGGTGGGCTGAGGAGACAGGGAGGGAGGCGCGGCCAAAAATCTAGCGCGTCGTTGGTTGCGGTGGCATTGCGTCCCGGTCTCCTTGCGTGCGTTCGTTCGTACGCCGGGGACCGGAGCCGATCCCACCCCACCGTCGCGCGCCATGGCCGAGATTTGCTGCGAGGAGACCAAGCCGACGCCGCCGGCGTCGGCTTCGCTTGCCAGGCGCCGCCGCCCCAGGGTGGAAATGGCCGTGGCCGAGGCATGCCGCTCCAGCTCCAGCTCCACGCCGCCCGCCGCGGACGAGGGTGGCGGTGCCAGTGCCACGCGGTGCGGCAAGCGGCGGAGGGTGGCGTGCGCGGCGCCCGCGCGCTCGTGCCAGAGGCCCCGGACGACGACGACGGCGGGGTTCGGCGGCTCGACTTGGTGGCCGAGGTACGGCGTCACCTCGGTCTGTGGCCTCCGTCGCGAGATGGAGGATGCCGTGTCCATCAGGCCCGACTTCCTGCGCGGCGCCGCCGTCGACCCTTCCTCCGGCAAGCACCATTTCTACGGCGTCTTTGACGGCCACGGTTGCTGCCATGTACGCGCGCGCTCTCACCTCGTGTCATCATAACTCATAACCGGCGAGCGATCCAGCCAGTGCGTGTCAACTAGTGCTGACTGCTGAGCGGGTGCTGTTCTTGACTTCTTGTGCCATCAGGTGGCCAGGATGTGCCAGGACAGGATGCACGCGCTGGTCGCCGATGAGTACAAGAAGGCGGCGGGCTCCGGCAACACTGCCACGGCTGCGGCGGCGGAGCTGGGCTGGGAAGAGGTGATGAAGAAGGGGTTCACGCGGATGGATGACGAAGCCGCGAACCGGGCCGCGAACCGCAGCAGCAGCAACGGCGGCGTCGCCTGCCGCTGCGAGCTGCAGAAGCCCGCGCGATGCGACAACGCGGGCTCAACCGCCGTCGTCGCGGTTGTCGGCCCCACCAGCGTAGTCGTCGCCAACGCCGGCGACTCCCGCGCTGTCCTTTCTCGCGCCAGCGTCCCCGTGCCCCTGTCGGTTGATCACAAAGTAAGCTTTTGCATCCTTGATTGCTCGATCGTCTGCTGCTTCGTCTTCTTAGCTTATCCGTTTGCATGTTCAGCCTGACCGGAAGGACGAGCTAGAGCGCATCCAGGAGGCCGGTGGCCGCGTCATCTACTGGGACGGCGCAAGAGTGCTTGGCGTCCTTGCCATGTCTCGAGCCATCGGTGAGCGCCGCGCGCTTTTGTTCGAAAAATCTGAGACTTTTGTCCAAACAATCGCTGAGAATCTCAGTTTGAAACTGTTTGGGCGCGCTTGCAGGTGACGGCTACCTGAAACCGTTCGTGACGGCGGAGCCGGAGGTGACGGTGACGGAGCGCACGGACGACGACGAGTGCCTGATCCTGGCGAGCGACGGGCTGTGGGACGTGGTGACCAACGAGATGGCGTGCGACGTCGTCCGGGCATGCTTCCGCAGCAACGGCCCGCCGTCGCCGCCTGCTGGCGCGCGGCCGAACGGCGTGCTCCCGTCCGCTGCCGGTGCCGGGGCAGGGCAGGAAGGCGACGGCGACGCGGCGGTGAAGGGCGTGGACAAGGCCGACTCCGACAGGGCGTGCTCCGACGCGGCCCTGCTGCTTGCGAAGCTCGCGCTCGCGCGCCGGAGCACGGATAATGTCAGTGTTGTCGTCGTCGATCTCCGGCGGCGGTGGTGAACAAGAGCACTACTGATTCTAGGGGCACGATCACACCCACCCACCGTTGATTCCACTCTTGTTTTCTTCTCCTATTACATGGTGGATAATAATAATAAATAGTCTAATTCTCTAATGCACAGATCTTTATTGTAGATAGATACTATGAGTCGGTATGATTAGCGCATCGCGAGTTCCGGAGTTCGTCGCAAATCGCAATCAACACATTGGATTATGTTGTCTGGCTGCTCTGGCAGATTGAGAACAATTGGTTGATCGAGTTATGTTGGAGTACTCCTACTTGTGATAGAAATTAAATTAGGATTAGAATCCCGTTAGTGTCATGTGATCTGTCGCGATTACGTTACGCGAGAGACGGGCATTACATGCGTGATTGATCACTCGATCGTTAATAAAGGTCTTATGCTTCAATTATTCGCTCAACGGCTTAGATTCTTGATCCGATCAATATACAACCTCCTGTTGCAATCAAACTCCTCTGTCAAAGGCACCACTCTCGCATGGACTTGGACACAATACACACACGGCCTTCGTGTTTCACACAGTGTTTTTTCCCCTTCCAAATCACATTCGAGCACTCACTATATTTACAGTAAATATACAGTAATACCAGAGACAACAGTTCAGTTCACCGACGAAGCACAGCCGCCATTCTTGTTCTTGTGCGTACGAAAGCTCACTCTTTCTTCCCTATGCCGTGGGACATGTTGTAGATCCCGCGCCCCTGCACCAAACACCAAGAACGTCGGTCGATCAGCACAGAACCATATCATGCATGAGTCCTCCAAAAAGCGTGGTTTTTGGCATCCAGATAATGAATGAGTGGCGAGGTCGAGAATGCAGGATGGGTACTTTTTACTTACAACGAGGTACATGCTGGAGACTGCGAGGGCGAGCGGGATGGCGACGGAGGTGATGACGTCGTAGCGGCCCTTGAGGTACGTCGGCTTGTGGACGCTCTGGAAGTACCTCTGCTTCTCTAGGATCTTCTCCCGCGGCCGGAACGGCGGCTCCGGCTCCGGCGACGTCGTCGGCGCCAGCGGCGACATTTTCGCTCTTGAGTTATACAGAGGCTTATTACAGCACAGCAAGCTTCACACCCGAGATCACTGAACGGAGTTACCTATTGAAGCAAGAGTCAGGAGCACGTACTCTTGGATAGTTGGACGGAAGCATCTTGGATAAATAGGTGGCCGAGTCGTCGACGAGAAACCCCTAGAAAGCGCTCAAGAAAAAGTAAAGATACTGTACGCTGCAGCTGCACGACGATTCAGCCGGTTCAATTCGACGTCCAAAATTGTCCAGAGTGTTCCGCGGCTCGCTGGAACTAGGGGTAGGGACACCGAACACAACACACCCACACACCGCTGACAGGACGGACCCGGAAAGCTCCGGCCTCCCGTGGCAACTCCTCTGCTCGTGTTTCCGTTTGAACTGGGCCCTATACAATTCTCCAACTAGGCCCATATTTGAAGGCCCGGTAGTTCTTTCCGATCCCGTGGCGGGTTAGCCTACGACTGGTCCGAGTCCAGCGACGCGTTGGTTTTGGGCTGAGGAGCACACGTCGAAGGTAGTGTTTGGTTTGGGAATCAAATGGAATGGATTTGCTTCATCTCATTTTTCTAGGTTGGAATCAATCCATCTCTTGTTTGGTTGCAGAGATGGGTCCAATCTAGTTCTGTGTTTGGTTGAAGGATATATTGAATTGGAGTGGTTCCATTCTGTGTTTGGTTTGAGGGATGAGGGTTGGTAGAGAATATAATCACCTCTTTGGTGAGATTACAACCCATTCCAAATATCTTCAATTACAACATGTATAAAATTATATTGAATCACATCATGTATAATATGAAATCACAGCATGATAAAAAAATAATATGAGATCACAACATGTATAAAATTACATGCACTGATTCACTTGAGTTAACCAAAGTCATAATAATAATAAGGTAGTCTTACACATCAAGTTCAAGCCTTAATTAGACATTACATAATTTCAAGCCTTACAAATATAAGTTCAAGACACTGCATAAGTTCCAGCCTATATGATATAAGTTCAAGACATTACACAAGTACCAAAAGAAAGATGCCACTTGTCCAACAGCAACCTACACTCCAGGAAACTTGTCACTGATGAACATGGTGAACCAATGAAGCTGATTCTCATATGGCAGGTTACAGAAGGATCTAGCAATGATAGAATTGGAACACAAATAAAGATGGTATGCAGATACGTACACCAAATTAAAACCAGGAAAGCTATTTAGGCTCTCAAATAGATTGTCTGGCACCTCATTTTCTGACTTGGCAGCAGTTTTTATAGCTTTAGCAATGTTCTCACCTACACTTTTGAATACAGAAATCAGCCCCTCATCCTCAATGTCAATAACTTTAGCCTTCTTCTTTGGTCTACCAGCAACTGATGGTCTATTAGATGATGATGTCGCCACTCCAGTAACCTCTTCCTCCTCATCTTGGCTATCAGCCTCATCATCTGTTCTACCCAGAAATGCATTCGTGTCCTTTGCATAGTTTCCTGTAGCCATGCTATTTTCAAATATTGCCTCCATCTCTTTATAGTGAAGGATGGGCTTGTTTAAGAATTCAGCATCAGACTTATGATCCTAGAATATAGAAATGATTGTAGTCAAAATATGAAATGATGGAGGTCAATTATAAGAATTCAGCAGCAACTTGTAGTAAAAAATACAAGAATTCAGCAGCAACTTGTAGTAAAAAATAACAGAATTTAGCAACAACTTTACCTTAACATAGCCATTATAGTGCTCATCATCAAGTGTGATCATGCAGTTATCTTCATCAAACAGTGCAGCACTCAACTTTTTGAGTTTAATTACCTTTGACCACTTTTTTTTGCCATGTCTTTAAATGATTCTTGACTTGGTCACCACTAAACATAGTTTTGAACTTCTCATTTAGAGCCGTAGCACAACCATTGTAAATATGTTTCTTGAACCCTTTGATGTCTTCAAACCAGTAGCCACTACATCAGCCAAGTGACTAAGCATGAAAGCAGACATTGTCGATGTCCATGTAGCATGGCCACTAGTTCCACCAACTCCCTCATTTGGATCTCCCATTGCCTGTCATACAAACACAAATTCATACCACAAATATATCCTTAAAAATAAAAATCAGCCACAAATATGTCCTTACAAATAAAACTCAGCCACAAATATGTCCTTACAAATAAAACTCAGCCACAAATATGGCCTTACAAATTTAAACTCAGCCACAAATGTCCTTACAAATGGAATCCAAACTCAAGCTAGTTAACATTATTATTTAGACGGTCAACCCACATTTGATCAGCTAACTGTTGCCTGAAAGCAACCGTAGCAGCATGCTCATTTGCTTGGCCGTAGCAGCATGCTCATTTGCTTGGCCGACGCGTGTTGTAGCATGGCTAATGCTAGGCAAAGTAAGTTCCTCTGAAAAGAACTCATCAATCCCATCTAATATGACCCAGTTGTGAATGATGCAGCAAGCACAAACGATATCTACTTGTGTTGCATAAGGGAAGAACGGGATAACATCATCAAGAATTTTGAATCTTCGCTTTAGGACACCAAAAGCACGTTCTACTGTGACACGAAGAGAACAGTGCCGAAGGTTGAATAATTCCTTCTCGTTTTGCACCGGATTAGTTCCAAACTCTTTCAAGTGGTACCGGACACCACGAAAAGGGGG
>JAKNSH010162127.1:0-13645 GCA_027790015.1 Cymbopogon flexuosus | reverse complement strand
CTTTGTTCATGTCCTTTTTAGTAGATCTGTTCAGCTTGAATTGCTCCACTATTTTGCTCAGTGTCGTTTGATTAGTTAGATTATAAGTGATTTCATTTCTTTTCTCTGGGTTAGAGATTTCTTTTTTATTTACTCAGTCATGAGAGATTTCTTTTTTATTTACTCAGTCATCAGTAATTCACCAATGTAGGAAATGAAATGCTTCAACAAGCACCAGGGGATACATATTAAACATAACATATAGCACTCGAAAGGATAGTTTTTCCATTGGTTACCACCTTACATGCGTAGTTCAGATAATCAGAAAGAGACAATCTCGCATTGGGAGAAACAGACTCATGGTACCAGCTCCAACAGAATCCAACCACAAGTTTTACCGACCAAATTAACAGATGCTAGACACTTTGTACAGAACAACCTAACACGACACCAAAGTATTACACATAAACTTGGTCTGGAGTTTTGACCAGCAACATAATAGAAGTAACCTCCCAAGTTACTTCTTCAAACGCCAGTAGCAAAAGCATGAGCTTTGTGCCCATGAAAGAGGCCATCATATATCCTCCGGGCCATCTGGCTCAGAAAGGGTTGCCAGGTATGCCACCTGATCCATTTCGTACCCATGAAGTCCCTCCCACGGATCACCTTCACCGTCATGGCTTGCTAGCTTCTCAACAGCCCGCGTACTGAGGCTCAGAGCATACACCTCGCTTCTCCGGTGGTCAGTGTCCCCAGCGATGGCTGTGAAGAACACGGTCCCACTCTTCCCAGAGAACCACCTCAGCTTCAAACTGATCACATCGGCAGGCAAGGATTGTCCTACCTGGATCGATTCGACCTCATCCCACCACTGAATCTCATCCCACCACCGACGCTCGGTGCAGGTGGTTATGCGTATGGAGATGCGGTCAGCCTTCATATATGCTGGCAGTGGGGCAAACTGGACGGCGCAGAGCCAACCCTTTGGTGACAAACCCAGCAAGGTGTTTTTCATGTCGAAGAACTTTCCGTTTCCGGACCGAGGCATGTATACCAGCATGGACTGCAGTGTGTTGAGGCCAAGAACAAGTACCACGGTCTTGGACATCCAGTACACTCTCTCGCCGTCACGGCTGACGACTCCACTCTGTGTCAAGCCCATCTGTTTCTTTCCAAGCCTATTGTTGGTTAGCTTTGCCTCCTCACTCCAACTGCCTTCGGCCGATGAGTAGCTCCGGAACGCAGTGAAGCCACGTCGAGTGTACACCATGACCAGGCGGAAGTAGGAGGGCGGCCGCGGCGGGTCGATGGTCTTGTCATCACGGTCCTCTGCTGTGAGGACCGTGCAAGCATAGTGCCCGAGGCCATCCTTGCCTGCCAGGGGTGGCAGGACGTGCACTTCGCCGGTCATGGGGTTGCAGACGCAAAGCTTCAGTGCCCTGTTGTGCTTCCCGTGCCCAGTGTCAACGACGAGGAGGCCGTTCCTGGCTGCCACGATGCGGGACGACCCGTCGAACCGCCCGTCGTCGACGAGCGCGCCCAGGGACGACGGCGGGTTCCGGAGGAGCCCGGGGAAGCGGCGTGACGCGGAGGCCATGGCGACGAATCCCGGCGCGGCGTCCGCCCGGTGGTGGAAGAAGCCGAGCGCGAGGGGGGCGATGAACCTGGCGGGCACGAGCCGAGGAGAGGTGCGGCAGATGAAGGCGGCCTCGGCGGACACCAGGCGACGCCAGCGCCGGCAGGTGGCGGCGCAGCGGACGAGATCCGCGAGGTTGTGCACGCCGGCGAAGATGACGAGGAGGACCTCGTCGTTGAGCGGCGTCCCGTCATCGGTGGCGGCGCTGCGCGGACGTTTGGCGGGGTCACCGCGGAGGGTGGACAGCCAGCCTTTGCCGTCGCGGCCATCCGCCGCCGCCGCCGCGGCGGAGGAGGAAGTGGACGGCCGCCGCGACGAAACGCGGGGCCGCCGCGCCGGCGGCATCCTCCCCGCTGCCCCCTGCTTCCGGTCCCCTACATACAGGGAAAAACAAACATCAAATCGAATCATTAATTTTGCACTTCGAAACAGCAAAGAACCGTGTGCACAAGACGGAGAAATGTAGACTCGATTCGGAGACATTTCCACACTCAAAGCAAAGAACAGTTACGATTTCTCAACTTTGCAGATTGTTGCATTGTAGAAGTGGCGAACTAAACTCCTAATCACTGTAGGGATTTAGGGTTTTTGGATTCGAGAGGCAAACCGGGCGATGGCGGTGGGACCCGACGGCGATGGAGCTCAGATGGGTGAATCTGAATCGCTCTCCGGACGCCGCACAGGAAACTGGAAAGTGGATCGAGATTATGGAGAGAGACTGGGAGAGAAGGGGAAGCAACGCCCCTCTTCGATTTGCTCGCACGATCGAACGCGAACCGTCATTTTAGGGTGATTTTGTAACTTTTTTTTCCCGGTGGGGTGATTTTGTAACTTGGTGAGGACACGTACAATACTTGTGGCTTTTCTCAATCTTTTTAACAAAAAAAATCTGTCAATCTTTTGTGTTGGTAATTGTGACAGCGATGAAGTTATATGAAATTCTCTCTACATTTCTTTTCATAATGTATGAGTAATTTGTACTCAAAATATATTAGCTATGTGAGGTAATTCTTCAAATTGGAGATCTGCATAGGTGGGCTTAGGACAGTAGTTTCTTGTCATGGCTGTTTGGATTGTAGTTTTGAATGTTTTTTTATTTTATTTATCACATCTTTATTTTCACCATCAGTGATTTGATTAATATTTTTATTGACCTTTAAATTTCCCAATTTATTAGATAATTCATTGATTAGTTCATCAGAAATACACTTAAGGTTCCACAAAATAAAATATGCATCAAACATAAAGGTGTAACATGTGTCTTATCACTTTAGGCTATATTATAGTCAAAAGGCACATAAAAATCTTGAATTATGGTTTTTTTTGTTTCATTCCAATTGTATACGAATTTTATACTCCCTCCATTCTAAATTGTAAGTTTGACCACTTCTTATTCAAAATTTTTGTGCAAACATAGTCAAACTTAAGTCATTCTCGAACAACATATATTAATAAAGCAAGCCATAACAAAAAGATGTGTTTGGACAGCTTTTTTGAATTAGACATATGGTCAATTGGAGTTAAAAAAAGTAAAACGTCTTACAATTTGGAACAAATTTTATAGGTTATAGCTAATTTGGGCATTTTGGGGAAAGTGAAGATGCAAATAAACCACAACGAATCCACAACGGTGTTTATGAAAAGAAATGTATGCCGCAAACCATCCCTAACTCTAGCCATACACTCCTAGCTCCATCAAGAACACCAGTCACCACCCTCAACATGCCACTACCCTATCAGTAGCCTCCATCTCACACCCTCTCAGACCTGCTCACACAACGCGACCCGTCGTACTCGTTATCATGCTAAATGGGTCCCACATGCTAGAGTGATGCACGATGCACCGTGTTGAAGCTATCGCTCACTCGTATCCAACAAATGAGAACATATGGCACAACCACACAAGTGACAATGTGAGAGTGAGACATGATAGTGCAACACTAGAGCAATAAGGTGCAATGCACCATCAAAGATTCAGACTAGACGCTGGTGCTCGATATAGACAGGAAGATATGTGGTGCAAGCCACGTGCTAGGTAGAAACATGAAAACCAATTCAAAAGGTCATATTTTGGCTGTTTTCGAAATTTCTAAAATTTGGCACATCCATAGTGCATACAAATATGTACTCACACACAAAAATTGGGATATAAACTCAAACTAGAAAAATTCATACAAAATGACAAACTAATTTAAGCGCACGTGCACTAAAAGACAAACCTAAAATTTGTTATTTCATATGAATTTTTCACAAGTGGTGAAAGGGCCTCTGGCCTAGGAGCGAATGTAAACAAGTTTATATTAATTAGAAATTAAAAATAGGCTAGGGTTTTTCTTGCTGACTTTGGTTAAATTTTTCAAAAGTAAGTTTGAATATCAACTTTTTCATGTGAGTACTATTTGTATGCCCTATCGATGTGCTAAATTTTAGAATTTTTGAAACAGCACGCTAAAGTATGACTATTGAATTGGTTTTTAAGTTTTCACTTAGTTTGTCTGATTTCCACCTACTTTGGTCTTTTACCTACACCTATTAAAATATTTGGCCACCATATCTCCTTCTATTACTAATCCTTAGGGATTCGACTGAAGCATGATGAGTCAATTCCCTCTTTCATGTATATGATGAGTTTTCCTCACTTTAATGGTTGATCTTAGATGCTATTTATGTGGGGTGGGCAACTCATGATGATTAACTCCCCGTGTGAGGGAAGGGCTTTGGAAGAAATATAATAGACCTCGAAGTCACTCACATGGATGAGGATGGGGAAATTTCATGCCCATAGGGCGAATCTAGAATATTTCTTTATTGATGTCAAGTTCTAAGTGACGGGTCAAACATGCATTAAGTCTATTTTAAGAGTAATTTGCATGGAGATTAAATAATTTTAGTGTTGTTTTCAGCATGTTATCGATGTCAGCTGACACCGATGGTAACCTCTAGATTTGCCCCCCGCCCATAGGTATGCATGTTCCAATCTCATACTAGACCTTCTAGCAATTCTAGTGCTTGGGCCCCATAGAAGTATGCATGATGAGAAATGGAGAGAGGAGTAAAGGACACACCTATAATTTATATATCTAAGAGCATCTCCAGCAGATTGGCAAAAAAAGTTGGCAAATCTTGAGTTTTGACAACTCCCTAAACCATTTGGCAAGTTAAAAAAGAGGCTATCTCCAGCAGATTAGCATTTTGGGCTTGGCAAATTTAAAAAAAGAGGCACACCCAATTTTTTTATGACCCTGTCTGGTTTTCTCCGTGACTTTTCACATTCGATCACGAAGGTCCAGTCCGGGCGCCGCCAGGGCACTGCTTCGACGCCGCCAGGGGATCGCGACCCAGGTCGTTCGACGCCGCCAGGGATTTGTTCAACACCGATCACACGCTGGTGAGTACCGATCCCTACCTATAGCCGGCCAAGTTCCTTGCTGCCATCCATCTCTTCCTCTCCCCGTCACCCATGTCTTCCACCTCTACTGTAATAGTATCGATCCCCTCCCTGTAGCATCGTCGTTGCACTGCTCAATGTCGGACAGTGAAGATTCGTCGTCCAACTACCGCCAGGCAGTAGTGACAAGACAATTGGATGATTCATCATCCGATGACGATGATGTGGTTTTCTCGGCTGCTCGATTGGTGCAAAAATATGCTGGAGCCAAAAAGAAACATGGAGGATCTGTCATGGGTCGCCGAGTTATTTATTGTGATAGAGAAGGCGGCCATGAGAGGTTGTTTCAAGATTATTTTGCGGTGAATCCAACATACGGCCCTGCATTATTTCGTCGAAGGATGTTTTTGTTTTAATTCATATTGGTTCATAGTATGTGATTTCATACGTATTTATGAACTTTATTTTGTTATCTTCAGGTATAGGATGTCTAGGGAGCTTTTCTTACGCATAATGAATGCTGTTGAAGCACACGATGACTACTTTGTGCAGAAAAGGAATGCAGCCGGTGTGCTTGGGCTCTGTTGCTTCCAAAAAATCACTGCCGTATTTTGTATGCTCACATATGGGATTGCTGCTGATGCTACAGATGAGTATGTTCGGATTGCTGAGACTACTACACTTTTGAGCTTGCGTAAGTTTGTTAGAGCAGTTGTCGAGATTTTTGAAGCTCAATACCTGAGATATCCCAATGAGGCAGACACGGCACGCTTACTGGCACTTGGTGAGCAGAGAGGTTTTTCTGGAAAGTTGGGGTCTATCGATTGTATGCACTGGGCGTGGAAGAACTGCCCATATGAAAGGCATGGGCAGTACAAAGGACATGTGGATAAGCCAACTATCATTTTGGAGGCTATTGCTTCACGCGACCTTTGGATATGGCATGCATTCTTTGGAATGTCGGGCTCTCACAATGACATAAATGTTGTTCACAGGTCCCCTTTGTTTGATAACTTGGCAGAAGGTAGAGCCCCAGAAGTGAAATACACTATTAATGGGCATGAGTACGACATGGGATATTTCCTTGCTGATGGTATATACCCCCAATGGGCTACTTTATTGAAGTCCATCACTCTTCCTATGGGAAAAAAGAAGCAATATTATGCCAGAGCGCAAGAATCACAGAGGAAGGAGGTTGAAAGAACTTTTGGGGTTTTTCAATCAAGGTTCGCCATTATTAGAGGACCCAGACGCATTTGGGACAAAGAGACACTAGCTTTGATCATGAGGGCCTGTGTGATCATGCACAACATGATTGTTGAAGATGAAGGATATATGGTGGACCCAAACGAGCATTTCGACTACGGAGGTGAAAATGTGCAACCTGAACGGGGTGTGCCTACTCATACACTCGATGAATACATTGATGCACACCGAAAGATCAGGGACAAGGACACACATTGCCAGTTGAAAGAAGACATCATTGAGCACCTATGGAACAATCTAATTTAAAAAAAACAAACTAAATGAAATGACATAAAGGAAATCTAATTTTCCAATCGACGAGCGATGATCTTCTGCTACATCATCTCATAGTACTGCCTCTGAATCGGTTCAAGAGTGCTCATGTTCACTGACATAATTTTGTCTTCCTCTCTCATCAGCTTGGCTTCCACATTTTTTTATCAATTTCAACACGCTCCTTGTCTAGCTGTATTGAAGTGTTGAACCTCTCCTGTTTCGCTTTCTCTTTTTCCTTCTCGAAGGCCTCCTTCTTTGCCCACATCATGTCCAAAGCCTCCATGCACGCGTCGCCTCCACGCTTTTGAGCTTCTTTCGCCTTCTTCACACCTTCTGGCCTCTTTCTTTTTTCTGTTTCTGGAGAAGCCTCCTCTGTTACTTCATTGTTGCCTGCATCTTCCTCCCTTGGACTAAATTGCTTGGTGGACTTTCTCTTGTTCTTGTTGGCTGCTTGTTTCTTTGCTTCCTCGGCAAGTTCAATCCTCTTGGCAATCCACTTGTCCTCCTTTTTCAATATGTTCCAACAAGGTATAACAGTAAACTTCTTTGCTTCCTTGTCTAATCCGGTGTACATTTTGGTAGCTTCTGAAAGCTGCACAAAAAAATGAACATAAGCATACATCTTTGAGAAGAATACCACATTTAAGTGAACAATTGAACACATAGAATGTACCTTGTCTTCGATAGTATGACCACTTTGATTCCGACGGCCAATCGCATCATAGCATGCACAGAACTTATTAACTTGAGTTTGAATTGTGAACCACCTATGCATAATGGAACTCTCTGTCCTAAATGCTTCAGTTTTCTTATTCTTCTGAAAGTAAGCATGTACTCGCCCCCAAAACGTGTTTTTGGTTTGATTGACCCCATTGATGGGATCTTTGTTTGCGTTCAACAATCCTGAGCATATAATTTTGTCTTCCAAGAAATGAAAGTTTCTGGTCCTCTTGGATGACCCCTTTGTACCGCCAGATGGTAGAGCTTGCACATCGATTTCTTGGACTTCAGATGGTTTGACTTCACTAGCAAAGTCATGCTCTTGTGTGATCGGAATGTTCAGATCATCCAAACCATTGACATGACTGCCATCTCCATTCATAAGAATTTCTGACAAGAATTCATCTCCATCCATTTGACAGAATCTATAGGGCAGCAGCATCAATGAAAAAAATTAAATCACATAGACGGCAACCTCTGAACAATGACAAATGATATTGCAATCTCCACCGTAGTCTACTACTGTAAAAATCACATCTAGTACAAGACATCTACACATCGGGTCAGTACTGCATCGGGTTGAACCTCTCCCAAAAAGCAAACCGATCACTGACCTACTTTGAGATGAAAACACATCAACGCAGGGGAAAACGATTCTATGCCTGCATCGGTCTGAACCCAAACCCTAAGCCTAAACCAGAAAGCAATTGCGCATGATTATGAAGGGGAAAAGATGGAACTGTGTCGTATACCAGACCCCTGGATTAAAGCCGCCGCCGGCGTTGCTCCGCAGTAGCCGCGGGCATCGCAGCGGAGAAAGCAGCCGTCGTCGACGATGCGGCCCAGCCGCGAGCGAGTCCTAGTGATCTTCGACGATCCTTTCGACGATATTCAGGTGGTGATAGTACGAACATATATAGGATCGGAGGAAGGAGAGGCGAGTCTTCACGCGGGAACAATACTTCGCGATCGCGGGAATACGATCGCACCGCGGCAAACAGAATATCTCCCGGCAAAAATGGCGATGCCAAGTCCCCTCCGCGCGCGTATATATGCGCGCGCATGAGGGGGTTTTGCCAAGCCATGAAAATTGCCAAGTGCAGATGCAAAACTGCTGGAGGATGCATTTTTCAATATTTGCCAAATTTTACAAGATGCCAAGTTGATTTGCATAATTGCTGGAGATGCTCTAATTATCTTGTGGTCTAAAATTGTTCATATATGAGGCTTGTACTCTTTAAATTATGTGGCGATAAAGTGAGATGGTGAATGATATGATGTGGTGAGAGGTAGGGCCTGCTTGGTTTGTAGCTAAATTTTGCCATGCCAACAATTTGGAAAGCCAAAGTTAAGTAAAAATTTGCCATAATTGGCAAGCCAAATGCGAGAGGTTGACAAGTTTTGGTAGCTAACCAAATAGTAGACAAAATGATGGCTAGCCAAATATTTGGTTTGACAAATTTTGGACGGTAACCAATCAAGCTCGTAATTTGGAGTGGTGGAACTAGCCTTGTCCATTATTAGGTTAGTAAAACTCAACAAAATTCGAAAAATACTCTAGTAATTAAACAATGTTTTCAATTGAGGTTCACCATGCTATGCAATTTGACCCCATTGATATTCTTGCTCTTGGTTCTTGTGGTAGATAATGTTTTGGCCACAAGATAAAGAAAAGGTGGTGGTCATGACATCACTTGATCTTATAGGGGTAGTGGAAAATGTGAAGGCACAAAAACCCTAGCTCTTGTACCATGGAAAATGTCCTTGTTCTTCCATTTTTTTATCATGGATCAGTCACACTCAATAATAATAGATCTTAATACTAAAGAGGAAGGTTTGCATTCAATATTAGCACAAAGAAAAACATATCAACATAACAAACACCTCTTATACATATATGTATGTACTTATTTTAGGAACAAAACCTAAAATTACTAGTAGTATGTAATACCTCACATCTATATTCTCTATGTCTTATGGCTTAGTGAGGGATGTCAGATATGAGGCATGATCCATCTCATAGCCATAAAAGTTGTTCCACAAGTCATTGTCCCCGGTGTTGGCTGCCACCTTCTCAATCATTCTTGTGCCGAAGTTCAGAGCATACACCTCACTTGTTGGTTTACCATAGTAGCTGGTAGTGAAGAACACAATCCCACTCTTCTCACAAAACCATTGTAGCTTTACCTTCATTGTAAGCGCATCAACTTTCAAAGCTTGGTCTAGTTTGATACTGATCTTTGTCTTCCATAATGAATTGCTCATTTGCAGCATATTGTTGTTAGCGCTACCATTATTGTTGTAGGTGATTACACATATTTCATTTGTTGGTGCCCACGTACCATGCATCGATAAGTACCAATGCCTACTAAACTGGATAGCACAGAGCCTACCCTTCGGTGTCGTTCCCAGCAATATATTCTCTGTGTCAATGAAGGTGTTGCCTCCTGACCAAGGCAACCTCATCATCGTAGCCTCTAATGTGTTGAGGTGGAGCCCAAACACGATGTCTGCTGTTATCCAATATGCTACTTGTCCACCACGAGCAATCACACCATTGCGCATCAGTCGTATTTGGTTTTTGCCAAGCTGGGCTCCAATCACCTTGCCCTCTGGCCTCCATGTGCCATCCTTAGATGAGTAGCTCCGAAATGCTGTGAAGTGGAGTCGACTATACACCATGAGTAGGTGGTAGTGCGAGGACAATGGAGGTTGTTGGTTGTTGTTCTGGTTCTTGTTTTGGTAGTCGACAGTGGTGAGCACAGTGCAGGCATAGTGTCCAAGACCATCCTTGCCCCTTAGGGCTGGTAATACATGGACCTCACCACTCATGGGGTTGTAGACACAGAGTTTGAGAGTCCTACTATGTTTTCCACGTTGAATTTCAATGACGAGGAGGCCGTTCCTAGAGGCCACAATGCGGGATGAGTTCAAAAGTCCATTGTTGATGTCCATGGACAATGATAGTGACGGCTTTTGGATCAGTACTGGGAACCGACGCAATGCAGAAGCCATGGGGATGAAGCTTAGAGTAGTGGCATCATGCTTGTGAAAGAATCCAACAATGAGCGAGGGGATGAATTTATCAATGAAGCATATCTGTTGTGAGGTCCGGCAGATAAAGTTGGCATCACCAGACACTAGGTGGCGCCAACGCCTACAGGTAGCAGCGCAACGAACGAGGTCGGCAATCTCAAGAAAGCCAATGAAGATGAAAAGGATGATCTCATCAGGTAGTGGTATGTTGTTGTCATTAGGCCGATGTGGTTGCTTGGGGTATCTGTCAGGATGGACAACCAACCCTTGTTGCATGGACCCGAAGCCGTGTTGATGGAAGATCGTAGGTGTGACACAAGGTGACCTCTCTTGGCTCGCAGCATGTCGTGTGTTCTAGAAAGAAAAGAAACTATATTACACAGGGATAGATAGATACTATCGCATTTAGAATAGAATCAAATCCACTATGTTGTTTCAACCTAATTTCTTGAATCAAAGTCTTTGCATTTCAACTCATCAAATTTTCACTCAAAATTGATGGAGTTTGCATTAAAAACCAAATAATTTCAAACTTTGCGTGCTAACATAAACATGAAAAAGCTCTCAGTTTCAACATTTAGAAATTTTGGATATGAGAAGAAAACCTGGTTACTAAGCAAGGGGTTCAGAAACTATTTCTTCTTCCCTTAGTCATATTTCTATATCTTGATAAAATTGACGCATTCGAGTTGTGCCCTGGCTTAGAAAGAGTAGATCAATTGCTACAAAAAGTAAGAATTGTTCGATGTGATGCCAAATTTAGAATAGGTTTGCTCCAGGTAACACGAATTGTCATATGTTGGAGATATATTCAACACAAAAATTTTAAAAGGTGTTAGGATCAAGGTAGGGTATGTAAAATTTGGAAAAGAGTAAATTAGAATTTAGGCGAAGACATACCGATTCTAGCGGCTTTCAAGGTTGTTGGTGCTGGAAGATTGTGTTGATCAAGTTAGTGCGATTGACGATGTTGCTTACCTGGGTGTGGGCAGTGACAACAGATTAGATAATTGGAAATACCAAAGATGGCAGAGAAGGGTAGGGCTAGGGATCCCACTGGAGTTGATGAACGAATCCACACTTCAACAAGGGGGCGGAAGAGACCTCAAGCTAGTAAGGATGGGAAGAGCAAACCAATGGACCTCACAACTATATGGGCGGTAGTGGTAGGGAGGAAAGAGATAAGGTGCAAGCTTGAAGATAAGGGAGGGTCAAAACACATGACGACCGTTACATCTCACCGTAGCGGTTACAAAATTTTGCTTGCAAGTGAAATATAACTTAACTTACAAGTAAAGGACCATACTAATTTAGAAGAAAAGTAAGAAAGAACTATTGCTACTAAATGCTTCCCTCTTTGCTTTCTCCAAAACTTAGATTTCTAAATAACTATCATTATTTTAATATTTATGGCTTGGAAAAGTTCTTTGACTTAGAAATTAAATGAACTAGAGGATCTTACCTAAGTTCCATGCCAATAAATTTAGCTGGATATATACAACATTATTGTTTGCATTAGTTATGCTAACCTACTTATACTATAACACTTAGAACAATGGTTAGGTTGAGAACCCATGGGCGATGATTGTAGCAACTTAGTAACAAATAGCATTGTTAGGGCCCACAATAGTGACCACAATATAGCAGAGTTGCTCTCTATTGCTACCACCATGAGGTAGCATGCCGAAGGTAGCATATTGGAACTTAGCAAACACTATATCTTATTTATTTACTTTATTTGTATATTAAGCAATCATGATGTTAGTATTGATATAAGATCCATTTTTACCAATTTTAAAATTATGCTATTAGGACTTAATGTTCAAAATCTGCAATACAATACGCAGACACTAATCTCAATAATGTGCAGTATGCTATGTAGACCTTGCTTATTGCTATGAGCTGCTATTCACTATTACCTTTATAGGGGCTAGAAGGAAAGGTCATGGATGCATGTTTCACCCACAAAAAAGAGTTGGTTGCAAAGGCTTGAAGGTGTGCTTATGTTGGATGGTGATTATCACGCATCAGACGATGCCAGGAAAGCAAAAGCTAGAGATAGCTCTTACTACTAAATTGAGCTTATAACCTAATCTAAAACATAATTCTGGTAGTATCCAAGATCATGTTTGTTTATTCAAATCTAGTTTAACAGTGTTACTCATGGAATCAAAATATGAAGCTTGCTAAACATGTGTTTTCGTCACAAAAAAATGAAGAACATTGAACTGTACTATGAATGTCAAATTGTCAATGTTTTTGTCGGCTTTGAGCTAGCCTTTAGATCTCTCACAAACCTTTTAGAGTTTGACATACGTAAAGCTATGATTAAGAACAAATCTTACCAAATGATAATTGTCTATACATATGGAATCAAGATATAAGGGAGAGGAAAGATGGCAACTTCAGAAACTGAACAATACGTAGTTGTCGGTTTTGTTTACAAGCTGAACACAATAATTAAGTAAAATGCATGAGCAGTCCTTAAACTTATCACACGATGTCACCTAGTAGTTCATCAAATTCTCAAAATGCATTTTCATGTACTTAAACTTATGTGTCGTCACCCAAGTTACTTAACTCTCAAAATGCATTTTAGAACTCAACCAAAAAATAGTAATTAAGCAGCAGCAGCCACCGCCGTCCAATGCAGTCTACCACCGCTGGTCCCCCTCCCTTCTCCTCCGGCATCACGTCGGAGGTTGAAGGAAGTGAGAATCCTTGTTTTTTTAATAAATTTTTTCCTAGTAGATTGAGTCTTTAGGGTTAGTGTCTCTATGCCAAATTTTTTTTGGTATTGGTGGTTTATCTTCTCCTTCACTTCTCCGGCGACAGTGAAGGGGAAGATTGGAATCATCTTTTTCATGGCGGCTTCATTGAAGATGAAGGCGACAACTTCAGCGTCAGCATTTTCATCAATGTGACGATATGGAGACTTTTATTTCCGGACGATGGCATCAAGGCGGAGATGATGTCGCCATTAGGAAATAATTTTCTTAGTCTCTTCTCTGTTTTATTGAGGTTAGATCTAGCCACAATGAAGGACTAGAGAGAACATATTTCAGATCAGTCTTCCTCATTCTTCTGTGGCAGAAGGAAGAAGAAGGAAGACACCGGAAAGAAGAAAAAGATCCTCAATTCCACCTACATGAATGTCAGTCGTCGTTCGTTGGACATTTTTTTTCAGGCCGTCTTTTATTGCAAAGTGTTTGCCTGTGCGGTCATCCACACTACAAAGCATCTAACATATTAGGTTTTGAGTTGTGCTATTCACAGCGTGTGTATGACCGCACAGGCAAACACTTTGCAATAAAAGACGGCCTGAAAAAAAATGTCCAACGAACGACGACTGACATTCATGTAGG
>JAKNSH010161744.1:0-16057 GCA_027790015.1 Cymbopogon flexuosus | reverse complement strand
CGGAAAGCGACACACCGATCCGGCTTCAGATCCAAAGACCCGAACCCTGCAATCTTAGCACCACGTCTCCTCTGGTTATCAACCGTGTCACAAGCCGGTTGACCTCGCCTCCATGTACGCGTCGACGTCGTTGGTGGCCAGGAGGCGGTCGCCGACGAGGTTGAGCAGGTCCGACGGAAGCGAGGACCAGCCCTACCCCGCCGCCGTAGCTTCGGCATCAATCCGCCCCTGCTTCCTGTTCCTGTTGATTCAGTGTTGAGCAGTCAGGGAGATATGAGATCGACGAGCAGGGCAGAGGAAGGCGGCTAGGGCGGGCGGCACGTACGGGGACGGGGAGTGAGCGCGGCGGCGGCGGCGCTTCGGCATTCGGCTCTCTCGGTCGGTCAATGTGAACGCGGAGGCGCCCACCGGATGGCCGGACGGCGGAGGCGTGGCGCGGCGCGGGGCAGGGGAGGACGGAGGAGGCACCGGCCGCGGTGGCGGAGGAGCCTGGGAGCACGGAGGCGCGATGCGACGAGACGGGAGGGGTTTGGAGGCACTGGCTGGGCTGGGCCTCTTGCACATCCAGATTTTCAGCTGTTGTTACTGGGCTTAGAATGAAGGAGGGTTAGTGATCTTTGGGCTGGACCCGCAAGGTGGTTGAAGGTATATTTCCTCGGTAATTCTCAAAAGAAAAAAAAATGTATATTTCCTAAAAAATAGGTGGTTGAAGGTATTATTTTGCTAAAAAAAAGGTGGGTACAAGGTATTTCACAAATCACAACCATTATCTTCAAAGTAGGCCCCATTTAAAGAATTATGAGAACCACATCAACATAGTAGATACTAAATCCGTTTTAATTTATAATTCGTTTGACTTTTTCCAACCTCAACTTTGACCACTTGTCTTATTCAAAAATTTGTGTAAAATATCACTTCTTTTGTTTTGGCTTTATTTACTAACAAATATTCTTTTAGAATGACTTAAATTTGATGCTCAAATCTTTTGAATATGGCGAGTGGTCAAATTTAGCATAAAAAAGTCAAACGAACTATAATTTGGAATGGAGGGAGTAGCAGTTAGCAACATTGTCTAAAGTTTCATTAATGTTCAATGGCAAAGTAAAATTTGGCCTTAACATTACTACTACAATGTTCCATTCAATGCTAGTTCAACACTACAAGGACAAACACTTGGAGAAGGACCCTGAGTGGTAGCGGGCAGCTTGCCGTGTCCAACTTCTCCTTCCCCTCCGTGCGACCACCGCCCACCACCGCCGCCCATCCTTCTAGCTGCCACCGCCGCCCGCTCTTCTAGCTCCCTCCACCGCACACCGCTGCCGGCCCCCTGCCTCCCCGGCGTCCTCGCCGGCGGTAGTGCAGGTGGGTCGGTCCCTCTCTCCTCTGCTCCTGTTTCCTCTCTTTCCCTTTGTTAACTTTCCTTCTACAATAACGCAGCTGCATCCATGGCTGTGAAGAGAACCTTAGTCCCTCTCACCTTCATCCTATGGAGGTTGGGCGAGCCAGTGGCGGCCATGGCGGCCGGCGAGAGCTCCATCCATACTTGCAGGGTGAGTATTCATATATCGCCTCTAAGTTATATTTTGCTTCTTGCCTCTTTGCTCGGTGGTCTGGTGTGCGGCATGGTGCCGTCTCCACCCAAATCGAGCATTGGACGGGTCGCACCTTGTACCTGCAGCATCACCACCGCCACCAGAGGCCTTGCTTCGCCATGGATTCGAGTCTCAGTGCGCGATTCGACGACTACGGCTGCTGAATTGGAGGTCAGGCGTCCGGATCTGGCCTCTGCTGGCGGCCATCTTGCGGCGGGACATCCTACGGCGGCTCCTGCTGCGACTACCGCAGGCCACCATCGATGCCGCTCTCCTGAGGAGCTGGGGATCTTCTCGATTCCACTCCTCCACCGTGGAACCAGCGCCGCCCATGGCATCGACGACGACAGCGACGAGGCCTCTACGATTCGGACGGCGGCGGCTGGATGCAAGAACTCGGCATGTTGCCCTGTTCGGAATTCCTTTCGTCCGTGTTCCCGGAAATCAGAGTGGGACCACCGTCCTGTGCTGTGGGGGCCACATCAACAACGTGTCCAGCATGTGGATGGCAACGATGTCTTGCGGCTTGGGAGACGTGTGTGGATGGAACGCTCTGTTCGTGCACACCTCCCAGCTGCTTCCCTGTGGGTCCGCCTCTTCTGCGCTGGATATCATGCAAGCACTCTCTTTTGTTTGCAGCCTCCGGTCCTGATGTCTTCTATTTTAACAAGACAGCTACTTTTTTGGTACCAGTTCGACGACTCTGCTTTCACCTGGGTTTTCGGTTTGAGCTCCGTCTGCCACCGACGACGACAACAACAACATTCTTCAGTCGTCGGCATGTTTCGTCTTCGACAGCTCCACCGACCCACTCTTCACCGTCGCTATGCGCGGTCAGTTCATCCGGGTGCACGCGTCTTTGGCGCCCCTGCGTATACCCCTCGCCGGCAGAAACGTCATCCACTGCGCCTCAGTCGACGCTGCTGTCTACTTTTTAGGTCACAGGACCTTAATGTATTTTGGTCTTCTTTTGAGGACCATGATGTAATACGGCTGCATTAATATATATTATGCTTGTTGTCAAAAAAAAAAAAAAAAGCTAGATCATCTCGATCATCCCAGGTTGTTGGTTGCAGAGACGTGCATGTACTCCAGGAGGCTACCAATTGCCATAACTGACGGGAGTATGGGCATTCTAAGAAAAGATGGTGCGCAGTTTCCAGGTTGCGCTCGCATAGAGCACAGAAATAATTATTCTTCCATTGGCGCAGTTGGTCGTCATATCATATCGAAGTTACAAATGATGATTTGGATGGAAGATGATCTCCTTTCTGAGATTCTTTTGCAGTTATGCCTACCTTTGTGGGCATCTGATAGGCTTGAAGCTACTGTTTTTTGAACGTCCGGGTTACTCCCCACCTAAATATATATTCAAAAAATAAAGCCCAAAATGGCTCATTTAAGATTTACAAAATGCCTTGAAGAGGTAAAACAATACCACAGGACGCCCCAGCTCTAGGGCGAAAAGTGGCACAACCACAAACAAACACCAGCGAGACCAGAATGACTACTACACCAAGGCACACGAGCTCTTCAACGATGCCTCCTGTAAGGTGTATGGGGTGGATTACTCCCCACCTAAATATATATTCAAAAGTGAAGCCCAAAACGACTCGTTTAAGATTTACAAAAGGCTTTGAAGAGGTAAAACAATAGCACGGGACACCGACATGTCCCGACACAGGCACAAAGAAACACCATCAGACCGGATTGACTACTACACCAAGGCACATGAGCTCTTCAATGATGCCTCCTGACGCCCCAGCATAATCATCGTCAGCTAAGAAAAAGCCAAGCTGAGGAGAAGCAGCTGCAAAGGTTCTTCAGTGTCGCCTTCAACAATGATAATCTTGCCGCTGGCTCAGGTAGATCTGAGCTAAGCTTTCGCTTAGAACCTTTGCCAATGCTCCCAAGACCTGCCACCAATGAGGGAACGCAGACAGTGTTATGTCCGGGAACGTCTACCTTCGAAGGAATCGATCGTGGCTGAACGGGAAGCATCGACAGCGAACGTGTGGACGTGGTCATGTAGCCATCGTTAGATTGTTCATGAACTTTCCATGGTTTTGCGTCGTTAGATTCTTCATGAACTTTCCATGGTTTTGCTTGGATCATATCACTATGGCTTTGCAACCAATGTTCAAGCGTTCGGTCACGTTCAAGAAGCTCAACGACTCCGACCTGGCCGAACTAGTGGTGGCCTTCGCCAGCGAGCACGAGTTCGCCGACATCTTCTGGTACCCGGCCCATGGTCTGGCTGTCTACAGGATGGATGACCGCGTCCCCGTCAGCGCCGCCGGTGATGGCGCGATGGACTTCATCGGCTTCCGGCCGACACCGACGGCCGTAATCCACACTCTGCTAGGCTCACTGGTACGGTACTTTCGCCGCCACTCATGGAATTCATCCGTTAAATATGAATTGTTTTGAATTTCGATATGAATATATGTATGCGAAGTAATTTGGCAATTGTCACATGCACGATATAAAGAGGAGCTCGCGGAGGCCAACAAGGATGCCGGAGCCAGGTGCGCCGCCGCCGCCGGGATAGAAACACTCTTCACCACTCCAAACTACGGCCTAACGACGACGACGCTCGGCCTGCTGCCGACGGCGACGGTCCTCGGCGAAACGGTAGTGGGCTACCAGAACCACATCCAGTCGTCGGGTCGCTGCCTCGACAGCCCCGAGGACGCCGCTCTGCTCACCGCCTGCCCGTGGGACCGGCGCGTCGCCGGCGGCGTATTCTACTTCCAGGCCGGCATCACCGTGCCGGTGTCCAAGGTCGCCGGCTTCATCCGCGACGTGCAGGCGCTGCGCGACCTGGACCCGGACGCGCTCAGCTCTGCGGCTTCGAGATGTACGGCGGCGTGCTCCTGCGGTACGTGCGGTCCTCCACGGCGCTGCTCGGCAAGCTCGAGGACAGCGTGGACTTCGACATGACCTACTACCGGAGCCGGCGGGAGGACCCGGACGCGGCGCCGCGGATGCACGAGGACGTCATGGAGGAGATCGAGCAGATGGCGCTGCACAAGTACGGCGGCCTCCCGCACTGGGGCAAGAACCGGAACGCCGCCTTCGACTGCGGTCACGGCGCCATCGCCCATCGGCAGGTAGGGCGCGCGCGCCGGGGAGTTTCTGAAGGTGAAGCGGCGGTACGACCCCGACGGGCTGTTCTTGGGCGAGTGGAGCGACCAGGTGCTGGGAATCGCCGGCGCCGGCGTCGGAGGCGGCGGTGTCAGCGTGGTGAAGGATGGGTGCGCGCTCGAGGGGCTGTGCGTGTGCTCGCTGGACGCGCACTGCGCGCCGAGCAAGGGTTACTTCTGTGAGCCGGGAAGGGTGTACACGGAGGCAAGGGTGTGCCGCTACCGGAGCGTCAAACGTTGAGGCGCGTGCGGTGCAGCTCGCCGGCCGGCGCGGGGTGCGGTGGGTCAAAAACAACGGCGTCGCGTGGAGTCGGAAATCCTTTTCTATCTAGTGTGTTGGGCTGAGCCCGGTTCGAACCACCAACCACCTCGAGCAAACACACAGCCCACCAGGCGAGAAAGACAAAGCCCGAATTTTATTTTTCTTTCTTTACTTTGAGTCTTTGTGATTAGTTTAATACTGTCTCTCTCAGGAGGAATACAATTCTAGTTTTATCCTAAGACAAACTATTTAAAATTTTGAAGGTGTCAACGCTTATGGCACCAAAACATGTATACTATGATAAAACTAGAGTTTCTTTATTTTTGCGACTCAAGCAGTATGTTTCATTCCTCGGAATGATTCATGGAATTGTTGTGGTAGTTGTGTCAACATTGTCTTCTGAATACTTTCTGTAGTAGTGTTAATTCCCAAAATAGGGACAACTTTTGAAAGAAAAAGGAATATTTATCAAGTCGAGAAAAATAACTAGCTAGGAGAATCAGGGGAAAATGAAAGGATAAGAGAAAAGAAAAAAAAAAAAGGAAGAGAATGAGAAAACAGAGACCACTGTCACTGCCCAAATCGTCCCAATGAAGATGAACCTTCCTGGCTCCTGGGTATATGTTTGGCAGTGGGATGGATTGCCTTGGCATCACAAGGAGAAACTTTTAGAAGACAACTTGCTATTCATTACCTTCTCGTCCTTCCTTTTGGAAGAATACTGAGAGATTTAGCTGCAGCTGGATGTCATTACCCAAGGTTGGTAATCTCCTCACTCGACAGTTACCACGAAAACAATGAATACTTGTAGGCCAGCAAGAATAATCACAAAAGCCACACCTTACGCCATGCAAAAACCGGATGCTAGACGCAAAGCACATGCATATAAACAACCCTACAAAAAGCTCTGGCGAATTGTAAGTGCCAGAGATGCCGGGGGCGGCATAAAAGAAACCTTTCGCTCTTTCCACGATCGACGGTCAGATCACCATCCACACCAATTCGATGGCTAAATCCGCTTGCCTTGGCCTTTTTTTTGGCTTTAACCCTGCTCCACGTCTGATCCGCAAGGGTACGCGCGTGCTCTCCGCTTCTAATTTCTAGTCTAAAGATTATTCGCCACTGCAAATTTCTTTACGAGATTTCCGCGTAAAAGCGACGGAATAGGCCTTTTTTGGGGGCTTGAGTGGGGATCCTTCTGATCCGATTAAGGACAGGGTTAGATGCTGACAGGCAGACTTGTTTATGGGAAAACCACTCGCTGGATGTGCTGATTCTTTTCTACTATAAAATTGTCTTGGTGTTGGTGTGGTTTCAGCATCATGTGAATGAAAGTGAGGCCTAGTGAAGGAGAGAAACTGGATGCAGTCTTGCAGGCTTGGTTTTGTTGTCAGGCAACTGTGATGTGGGCTAAGCTGATCTTGTCTGCTGGCTGTTGCATTGCAGCTTTCATGGCCACCAAATTGGAAGTAAAATATGGAATCTCTTCCCTATTTTCTACTATGGACTTTGTGCTCTTAAACTATTAGTAGGAAGTACTAGATTTCTTTGTTTTATATCTAATTTACCAAACTCTTGGTTAGCTGTTAGGTAAACCAGAATTGCCAAATCTGCCACTAAACCAGACGACAATGTTCAAGCCAGGAGTCGGTGGAACCTACCTCATTGACATGTTTGCAGCCTCTTAAGCTAACCTTTTCACAAATTTCCTGTTTATATATACCCAAAACAAAACAAAATATGTTTTCATTGGTCATTAATGTTTGAAGCCTGGCCTCATCAGACGCACAAAAGAAAAAAGGTGATCGTTGAGATAAAAATAGCCCTCTTAAATCTACTCAGCATGTAAAAAGTTGCTAATCCGATTTGTGGAGCCGTGCCCATCATTCTGATATTCAGATATGCTAATTTATGCTTATGCGCCATATTGCCATGCGCCTGCCGATGTGTACCAGGAGAAGCAATGTGACCTAGACAGCCATTGATGGGAGCAAAAAGTTGCTGCCTCCATTGTTTTCCCCCACATTGCCTTGTTTCCCTGTCTTTCTCTTTTTTTTTTTTCTTTATTTTGGGGAGAAATTTATCCCTCAACAAACCATTACTTGCTTGTTTTCTGATCATCCGTAGCTTCAAAGGCGAACATGATGCCGGTAGTGTGAAGCAATACATGTATCAATGTGTGGTATAGCAGAGACTGTACCCTTTTTAGATTGCAAGTTTTGTGTGTCGGCCACTGACTGTTCCCTGGAAAACAATTCTGCTCCTGTTCTAAAAGTGAACATGTGTTTCTGTATTTACATCGCTTTGATGCACATGGCACTGTGGTAGGATGGGAATGGGATTAGTAAGGGACATTTGAGATTATCTACTATGTTTTTAAAGATGTACTGTATGTCAGATGTTATCACACAACTTTGATCGTCCATCGTCTTGCTCTTGCGTTGGCGCTACTTTGAGTTGCTAATGTTCAGAAATCAGAGCCAAGCAATGTGGGTGGACCGGACTGAAAAACGTCGTTCCTGGTAGTATAGTGCATTTTTTGGATGAATCTTGGGTTCTAGGCTTCCTTGAAAGTTGAAACATATTCAGACAAGCAGATTTGCTCTTGCTCCCTTCAGCAAATCATGACTCTGATTTTGTGACTTCCGACTTCAAGCATGTTTTCTTACTGCAGCATACTTATCTGAATATGAACCAGTTTTAATTTTTGAGGAAACGAAGTACTTGTCTATCAGTGCTTATCAGACAATTCTAAAGTGATGTAATGGAAGCAAGACTGCTGTTGATTTCACTCATCCATGGAAAATTCTACAGCTCTTGCAAAATGAGCTGTACCAAAATGCGTGCTGGAAACAGTCAATGTTCAAAGTTCAGATGTCATTCATTTGAACAATATCATCATGACACATGGTAGTCAACACTCAACACCACAGACTTTACTTTTTTTTCACAAAATCTGCAGAACGCATTTGCATCATCATTGTACAATCATCATCAGGAACATGGCACTACCACATCATCCGCCTCTGCAAATCTCGGTGAGCTCATCAAGGCCGTCGGACTCGGCGGCGATCTTGGACGCCGCCGACGACAGGAAGCGGAAGCCGGCGTCGCTGGCGCTCTTCCTGACGGAGGCCAGCTGCTGGGACTTCTTGCAGTAGGCGATGAGCCCCTGGATGGGGTTCTCCACCTCGGAGCTCGCGCTGCTGCTCCTCCTCAGCGCCGGCGCCACGCCGTCGGACTCGCTCGAGGTCCGGACCGACGAGGACGCTGACGACGAGCTCGACGACGACGACGACGAGCATGAGAACGTGGAGGACGGCGGCGGCAACGGCAGCCCAGGGACGGGGGACGTCTTGTTCGACGAGGAGTACCGGACGATGACGCTGGAGAAGGACCGCCGGTGCCCGTGCTCCTGCCCTCCTGTTGGTGCGGCGCGGCTGCTGCCGCCGACGACGCCGTTGTGGGAGGCGATGCACCTGTTGCTTCTGATCTGGGCGAACGGGTTCCTCCTCCACGCTCTGGGGTGGCCATGGGCATGGCCATGGGCGAGCTCCAGCTCCTCCTGCGCTCCCCTCGCCGTCGCCGCCGCGCCAAGATCGTTCTTGCTATCGCCTGGGCTCCCCGGTTTGGCGGCGAATATGGTCTTGAGGTACGCCTTGGATGCCTTGAGCCTGAGCCCGAGGTTGAGCTGCCTCATGAACCTGAGCTTCCTGGACCACGGCTTCCTCGCCGCCGCCGCGGCGGCGTCGTCCGCCGCCAGCGCCAGGCCGGCCGCCGCCGCGTACTCCTGGAAGTAGTCCTCGACGTTGAGCTCCCCGCTGACGTAGCACGATTTGGCCGGCGACGCGGTGCACGACTCGTACGGCGTCGCCGGGGCCGTGCTGATGCTGATGCCGTGGTGGTGGAGAAACTCCCTGCTGGCCCCGCGGCCGTCCAGGAGCTCCTCCACCATCTGGATGCGCGGCGGCAGGTGCAGCGGCAGCAGCTTCCCCTTGTAGAAGAGCTCGTCCGCCGGCGACGCCAGCGGCTCCCCCCACCGGTCCAGCGGCGCTGACATGAACTCGAACTCCCGCGCCATGGGCGGCGCCCCGGCCGCAGCAGAGCTCAGGTCCATGTCGATGTAGTCCTCCTCTTCCTCTTCCACCTGCCGCTGCACCTGTCCATCATCCCCCTCCTCTCGCTCTCGCCTTCCCGCCATTGCTCTCGCGTATTCTTGGCCTGGACTGGACGACGAGCTCGAGCCGAGCCGAACCGAACCGAGGTGGTGGCGTGAGCCTACGATGGATGATTCGGTGGTAGCCTAAAAACGGCAGAGGAATCGATGGATTAGAGGGGGGGTTTATAAACAATGCAAATTGGCCTGGAATCACAGGGCTCTCTCACGCTCGTGCTCGTGCTTTACAGGGGCCCTACCAACAAACAACCATCTCCCCGCATGATCAGCTTCTTTGTTCGCGTCCCGGCACGAAGCCAAGTCGCGACTGTGGCGGCCTGGGCGTCGCTGTCGGAGGGTGTCCGTCCCTATCGATCATTGCTCCATCCCTGGCTTTGGCGCCTTCTTTTCTGATGAAAACCCGGCTTTACTGGCGCCTCTGCCGTCTGGCGCTCAGCGAGGCCGAGGAGTGCTGCTGATTATTGTGGGGTGCAGCTCTTTTGCTTTTTTGAACGCCTTCCCTCTGCGGCGGTGCAGACTGCACTGCACTGCACTGCATGGGAGTAGTGTCACAGCATGCTTACCTTCTCGTCTTTCCATGGCTAGGGCCCTGTTTAGTTCCCCGATTCTGTCCCAAATTTTACTATACAAAAGAAGATTTTCCGTCACATCAAAATACCATGCATATGCATGGAGTACTAAATATAGATGAAATCAAAAACTAATTGCACAGTTTGATTGTACTTTGTGAGACGAGCATTTTAAGCCTAATTAGTCAAAATTTAGACAATTTTTATTAAATACAAACGAAATACTACAGAAATTCTGCTACAGTAACAAATTGGGAATCTAAACGAGGCCTAGCCTACCTTCCTCGTGCCATTTCATATCAGACACGTAGTACACTCTAGTACAGTAGAAGAGGAGTAGTACGTACAATACAGCTATGCATCGGCAAAGCGCACTGTTGGTACTAGTGTGAGGAATTGTTATTGGATCACTGTAGGATGCGGCAATGATCGTTTGGAGTTCCAACTAGTGCCTGGGCGAGTTACGATCGGTACGGACGATACGCAGGATCTGTGCTGGGGATTCCTTGAATTGCTGGACGACTGGATCCGTGCGTGCTTTACTAAAATTTGCTCAAATCTCTGGATGCCATTGATGCTTTGCTACGGTCAAGTTTTGAATTCGAAATGGGCAGCAGCTCGTGCCCCGAAGTGGAACGAGCGCACACACCAGTGAGGCAGTGACGCGCTACACCAACCGTAGTCCGTAGGCGTGCGCGTTTGTTTAAGGCATCGGTACCACTGACGTGCCTGTGTGTCAGGCCATTGAAGCGTGTGAAGGCCATCACTCTCACCGTTGAGCAAGCGCTCGGATTCAGCTTGTACGGCTGTGCTCACGTGCGCAGCGACCTGTCCATGCCACGCCCAAACAAGTACAGTAGACTTAAGCCCTATTTGGTTAATGAGACTAGGAATTAGAGACGGTACATGAACCACCAGTCTTAATTAAACTCTCAAGAGAGACTAATAGACTAAGAACTAATAATCCCTCTTTAGTCCCTATATTTGGCAATTTAGAGACTACGTCGAACTAAAAATTAGTCTCATAGTAATCAAACATGCCCTTAAGTGGACACGCTTAAAAAACATTATGATGCCACACATACGATTTGAGAGTTGCGGACATGTGGCACCCTAAGACAAGTTCAAAGACCTACCATGTATTTAACTCTATAGATTGGCTTTAACAAATCTAGGACTTGGAATTATTCAGTTGTTAAACCATTTTATGTTGGGAGATTGGCATTTTTTATCCTACTTTGAACATTAACAAATTCCATCCTTATTTTTTTCTAAAAGAATTATGGCTATTTTTTTAAGCCACCGTTCATCCTATTATAAACCTTGTTAGCTGAAGACCAAATCGATGAAGTGTAGAATAAAAATAGAAGATAATGCTAACTCTGGACTTTATCATAACTCTATCAACTTTCATCGACGGATTATTAAACTTTCATCGAGGCTGAAATATTTGCAAACTTTATTGTAAAATTCTATCAAAGTCTACATATTTAGCATTGAAATTGAGGGGGGTGTTTGCAGGAGGATCCGGAGCTGTTTTGGAGAAGCCACAAATTGGTGTGCCCTCTAAAACGATTTTCTCTGTTTATTATTGAAAAACGGCTTCTCCTCCAATGTGTGGTAGGGCTCCTCAGAAGACCAAATAGGCCCTCTTTTTTAGATGAACATGTATCCCTAACTCTGTTAAATGGAAGGCAGGTAAATTTTGACTTGGTATTGAAAACGCAAGGGAGAATAAAATTAGAGAAAGTCACAAAGGGGTAAGAACATAAAAGCTCAATCGAGTTTATATTTAAAAATATTAATATTAATATTTCTGATACCAAATATATATCATTAATTTTATCATGAAACATAATTTTGTAGCACTATATACCTATTAAACATTGGTATTTTACCTATAAATTTTATCAATTTTATCAAACCTTGAAAAAACGTTCAGAAACAGAAATATAATTGCATTCTTGTTCGAAAGAATATAGTGGTATTCCTACTGCTGCATGCCCAACTCCTACCTGGTTACCCTACATCACTGCACGTCAGCTCTCCCCTGTATTCCTTTACTCCTACTATAGTGACATATACCATACCACACCGTAGCAGTAGGCCAGTAGCAACTAGCAAATCCACGAGCCATGAATTTCGGCAAAGAACGACGTATCCCAATCCTACACGCCTAAAGCTACCTGGCAGACCAAAGTACTACGCCGTATAGACGCATATACAGTATATAAAAAATACTTTTCGAGTTGTCATTTCGCCAGGTTGTAAACTACAACGCCCTTTGACTTCGCACTTCTATTGCTGTATAATATTCCCTGCTAGCACTATTGCTCCATTGGAGTGTCCATCAGCTGCTAATGTGGCTGATTAGTGATTAGAATCGTGTCCTTCCAATCAGGTCGTCGTTCTGTGCTGTGATCCATGGAATTATTCGTCTGCCAAGGCTGTCTAATTGCCGCTGAGTCAGGCAGTTGAAAAATGAGAGATGCAGGTTAGGTCGAGGTCAGCTCCTCCGCCCAACTCCGGATTTGCGGTGAATTGCAGGGCGGAATGGCGTACCCACTTGCGACACCGCAGCGGCTGCTCCTGCGCGGTCGGCGGTGGTTGGAAATGGAACCTGCAGCAAGATTCTTGCTTCAACAATTGCGATCTAATAAGTACCAGTATTAATCTCTAAAATAAAGAATTTGAATAATATACTTCTACATGACATGTGTAGGCTCACTCTTATATGCAAAGGATCTAATGAAGGTTAAGCAAAGGATCTAATAAAGATGGGATAGCTACTACTCCGTATCTCCCTAGGACACATGTAGGCTCACTCTTATATGCCGTAATTTTCAGTTTTTTTTTCCATAAAGGAAAGGCAGAGAGGAAAAGTGACACGAAAAGTGCAATATGTCATTTCATGAAATTTCAACCAAGACCTTTTGCAATAGGTAGAGGTAGTGGGGCAGGCATCGAGTTAGATGTTACTCCGTTGGTCCTGAAAAAATGCAATATGTTGAAACTGTTTTCATGAAAACATGTATTTTTTTTGTGTGTGTAGTGGCGACATAAACCCTAAACCCTAGTCTCTTCTAGTGTAAGTGTCTTTTAGTGGAAAACTATAGAGGGTAGTGAGGATATATTTATCTTTCATTAGAGCATAATTATCACTTCTCTAGCGAAGTGATTAGTGGGATTTTGTTCTCTAAACTCAATCTCCTTCCTACCAAAACCTCCACTCCCACATAACGCAAGAAAATATTTCTAAACTCCTATATCCAATCTCACAACCCCTTCCTTTCATTTGCGCCCAACCAAACATCTTCTATAATATGTATTAGAGCAATTTTTTTTGTCATACTTCATTCATTCCATAAAAGATGCAATTTATAGAACAGTGTTAAGTCAAATGATTTAAAGTTTAGCCAAATTTATATATAAAACAATAATATCTCCATTCCAAGAATATGTTGGAGAACCAGAAGCATCAAAAATACTGATCCCAGTACACTAGTTCCGTAAAGGCCAAGTGGCACATACAGAAGCTTCACATTCTGAAGCGCAAGAGAACAAGAACATCCGACAGAGTCGGTGTCTCAGGCAACCAAAGCTGCCTGTAAGTACTACCAGAAAAGATGCCCGGTCATCACTTGCCTTCCGCTGATCTGAACGTCGAGCACAGAGCACACCCAAACACTCGAACGCTGCAAAGCAACGACGGGTGCACGACACGACCGCAAGCAGCCAAACGGTACGCGCACAGGCACCGGCGCACCGCCCACGCGCGCCTTGTCCATGCGACCGCGCGGCCGCGGCTCGGCAGACAGCCGGGCGTCTCCTACGGGCGCGTCCAAAACGCTTGGCTCCCTAAAGAAGGGCCGGGGCGGTCTCAACGCTCGAGGCGTTTGCTTTGCCGACGATGGAAGCGGGCAAGGGGAGTTGGGGCCCTGCGTTGCCTAGCCAAGGACGCCGAGTGGTGGAGTGGGCAGGAAGGTTGGTATGGTTCGTTGAGAAATTTGGAGTGACTGTTCTGCCGTGTCGTTCGGCGTTGGTCATTCGGTGTTCCTTCATATGGTGCTTCTGGTCGGACATGAACTATACTACTGGTATAGCAGCCCTACGGTCACAACTTTAGTCTTGAAAAGAGTTAGAATGGTCCCAAGCTATCTGGATCCGAGGGTCAAGCTGAAATAGAAAGCCGGGTTTGCTTTTATGCTGTGCCATTAAGGGCGTCCGCAACGGGACATCAAATCGCTAGCACATAACATAATATTGTTTATTCCATGTGTACGAGAGAGAAGGCTAAAACTAGACTCGCTAGCGACGAGCTAAGCAGCAAGCTCGCACGGAACACGAAAAACTTACGGTCACCGACACCCTACGCCCTTTCCATCCATCGCGTATACGCAGCGTTTTCTTCTATTTCTTTAATCTCCTCATGCTAGCGATTTGCGGTTGTCCATTGCGGACGCCCTAACATCCATGGATGTACGTAGTCAGACCTGCCATTTTTCGGATCAAGCCTGGGCTTGTATGACGACCCGTTACATTCTAGTAAGAGTCCGTTTGAATGCAGGAGTCAGATTTGGTTCTCTTTATTTAGAACCGCTAGAAGCTCGGTCAAACGGTCAAAAGATTCTAAGTAAAAACGTTTCTAGTGACCCTCTCTTTTCTACCACAGATCAGAATCACCTCGAAGTAGGTTCCTCCTGATTCTGATTCCTTCTTTCGAACCTCTCATCTAATCTAGAAATATTTCTAGTGACCCTCTTCAAATGAAATCAATTAAAGTTTGTTGATTTTGAACTGTTTTTCGCCTGTAAAAACTTACTTTTTTGTAAAAATTATACAGTTTTATGATTTTTCATGTAAAACAATTATTGTTGCCCCTCTTAAGATTCACGATTAAAACCCAAAGCACTCAGCTGAACGCTTACACAGAAGTTAAAGGCACCAAGGCTATTACTGTCCGCGAATTGATCTTTCAGTTTTGCTGTCTGCTAAATTCCAACCTGTTTGGATACATCCAGTTAACTATTTGTTGTGTTAGCTGTGAAAAATCAGCTAATAGCTTTCTTAGCTACATGATATATATAAAACATTAGCTGATTTATTAGCCGGGATCCAAACTGGTTTTAGCAACTAACTATTAATTTTAGCAGCCGAAGCATTGGATGGATCTGCTTGAAGTCTTTTTCTAAGGAAAAATTGCTTTGTATGATCCACAAGCCCACATCTGACAAACGGAGATCGCAAGAGAACTCAGTGATACCTTCATCGTCCAGGCCTCTGAACTGAACTTTGAAGAAGCCGCAAATAATAAACACAAGAACCTGATACTCTCCCATTCGGCTACTAGTACCATCTTCCGTTCAACATTGCGCCCTCATGCATCCCTGGCCCATGTCATTCACAACCTACAGGCTACATCTACTAGGGAGCAGTAGATCCAAAATGTAAAATTTTCTTCACCAGTTAAGCATGATGTAATTTTTCCTTCACCTGTTCAGCATTTAACAAATAGCCAGTGTCAAGTCTGCGCAAGATTTAACCATCCCATCCTTTTCTATGAAAGGCCATTTCATCGTGCAATCAGAATCCAGGACCGAGGCGACAAATTTAGTCAATTTCAGCAGCACACTCCACTCCACCTCCCAGGCAGATATGCTTAGCAATTAGCAAATGTAACAATTAGAGCACAAAGAAAGACGGGGTTGAAGCTGAAGCAGATATGCTTAGCAATTCTCTTCCATGCGCTGATATACAATGTACAGCTACTTTTGACACCTATATCTGTTATCAGAACAAAATAGCTTGGAGAATGACAAGCTCAGAAGTTCTCTAATGGATTATAGGGTCTACTCTGGGTACAACAAGTTCGACGAAGACAATCAGATCACTACCTAAAAGATGTATGATCATGTGAAAGCTCCGTCGAAGGAAAGGAAGTGGCAACCTTTTGTTGGGCCATTGGCTATCAAAACCCATACATCTGGGAACTATTGAGATGCTTTACTGATTGGACCTTACCCCGTCGTGGTGACTGAAATTAGTGTACAAGAAGCTCAGCTACTAGGCTTTTGCAGGATCTACTGGTATCTAAGGCTGTTTCTGTCAAAACTACACTATAAATCAACATCTGGCAACGGCACCTTCCAGTAATTCCAGTTATTGTAGTCTTCCTGCACAACATTACCGATACTCAGCACAAGAAAATTATATGAGCATTCATTTGTCCCTAGGTTGTGTTTTATTTCTGAACTCTAATCTGCTTAATGAAAAACGCGCCTGTGGCGTGATCACAAAAAAAGAAATAAAAG
>JAKNSH010161737.1:0-15443 GCA_027790015.1 Cymbopogon flexuosus | reverse complement strand
CGAGCAGGCCATCACTGCTTTGCTGGGCCGTGAGAGAAAGGCCAGTGGCCTTGTGGGAGAGTGAAGGCCGGGCTGAAAGACAAGGAGAGAAGGGCCTTCGGGCCAAAAGAAAGAGAGGAAGGGAATTGTTTCTTTTTTTTTCCTTTTATTTCAAAGCCGTCTCAAATTCATTTCAAAAGAAATTTGAATCCTTTTGACTTGGGAACAAAACCAATCAGAACAATAAGTAGTAAGCAACGGCACGAATGCACAATCATGTTGCTATTTTCCAAGATGAATTTTCATTTTAATGAAAATATCATTTTTTTTTTATGTTTCATGAGCACCAAATACATAATTAAATCATTTTTACTTTATTTCTAAAGAAGCAAATTTTAGGGTGTTACATTTGCTCTTTCACTACTCGCGATGATGCCTCTATTATTTATTCTTCTAAGGTTTTAGGGGTAAATTTCGGGTCAAGCAGTTTAGATGTGTCAAGTTCTATTTAGTCTTTAAGGGATATTGAATTTTCAAGAATTAGAGCTAATAAGAAAACTGAAACTCCACTTTGTGATGAGACTTCTTCCATTTGTTCCAATGAGGATGATCTAAATATAGATGATCTAAATTTAATCTGTGCGAAAATAGCAGAAGGACTCGGTGATGGGGGATGTGACCCTGTAAAAGTAACCTTCGTGCTCGGCAAAGAAAAAATAAAAAAGTTTATCTCGATGAAAGAAATCTTTTGGAATTATAATGGCTTTGCTGATATGAAAAAATATAGGTTTCTGTCTGATTTGACCAAGGAGAAGAACCTGGATTTTATTGCCTTATCAGAAACCGGTCGGGCCAATTTTACACAGTCCACATTGAAAAATATCTGCGCTGGTAGAGAGTTTTTGTGGTACTGCATGGCCCCTCATGGTAGATCTGGTGGCATGCTATTAGGAACTAATCTCTCCACTTATGATATTGGAGAATTGATGAAGGTGATTTTTATATTTGGTTTAAAATCAGGCAAAAACAAGACGACTTTAGTTTTAATTTAATAAGTGTGTATGGGCCAGCACAGTCAAAGCATAAAGCGCTTTTCTTATCAGAAATTGTCCTAGTATGTTCAAATCAATCCTTACCTATGGTTCCAGGTGGTGATTTTAACATTATCAGGAAACCTGATGAAAAGAATAATGCAAATTTTAACAATAGATGGCCTTTCTTGTTTAATGTTGTGATTGACTCGCTGATCTCAGAAAGATAGAGATGTCGGGAAGAAAGTTTACGTGGGCTAACCGGCTCTAAAACCTCACTTTTGAGAAGCTAGACAGGATCTTAGTTTGCACTGAGTTTGAAGCAAAGTACCCTCACATTGCTGTGCATGCACTCTCTCGGGAGATATCTGATCATACCCCGCTCCTGTTTGACACTAATAATCATTCCTCAGCTTATCAGCCTCAGTTTAAATTTGAACTGGGTTGGTTGTTGCGTGATGGTTTCTGTGACATGGTGCGGAATGTATGGCAGACCACAATTGCTAATGGGTCAACTATAGATAGGTGGCAAACTAAAATTGGTCGACACAGACAATATCTTAGAGGTTGGGCTAAAAATATTAGTGGAGCATACAAGAAGGAAAAAACAATGATACTTACTAAGCTTGATGAATTAGATAAAAAAGCAGAAGAGGTACTTCTTAGTGAGGCCAAAAGAAACTTAAAATTTGTCCTTAACGAGAGATTAGCAGAGCTGCTTCGTGAAGAGAAATTGAAATGGTACCAACGGGCAAAAGTTAAACATTTACTAGAGGGAGATGCAAATACTAAATATTATCATCTTCTG
Source organism: Cymbopogon flexuosus (assembly GCA_027790015.1). Lineage (NCBI taxonomy): Eukaryota > Viridiplantae > Streptophyta > Magnoliopsida > Poales > Poaceae > Cymbopogon > Cymbopogon flexuosus. Next base: position 13,625 of record JAKNSH010161737.1, on the reverse strand, counting down.
ATCAATGGTAGACACAGAAAAACTCGTATTTTCCAATTAGAGGATGGCAATAGTATAATAAGTGGTGATGCTCAACTTAAGGAGCATATTACCAACTATTACAAAAATCTATTCGGCCCATCAGAATACTCCACTATGTTGGATGAGTCTCAAACTGATGATATTCCTCATGTTTCAGAATTGGAAAATGAGTTTTTAACGGATGCTTTTTCAGAGGAGGAGGTGAGAACTGCGATCTTTCAAATGGAACACAATAAGGCACCTGGTCCGGATGGTTTTCCCCTGGAGTTTTATCAGGTATTCTGGAACACCATAAAAGAAGACTTGATGGCTCTTTTCACAGATTTTTCTGTGGGGGAATTACCGTTACACCGCCTTAACTTTGGAAATATCATACTTCTACCTAAGAAAAATGACGCCAAGATGATTCAACAATACAAACCCATTTGTTTGTTGAATGTCTCTTTAAAATTTTTACGAAAGTGGCAACTAATAGGCTAACTACTATTGCCAAAAAATCATTCGACCTACACAGACGGCATTCTTGCCTGGCAGAAATATAATAGAAGGGGTTGTAATCCTTCACGAAACATTACATGAATTTCACTAAAAAAAAGGACAGAGTTATATTCAAAATTGACTTTGAAAAAGCATATGACAAAGTGAGATGGAGCTTTTTACAGCAAACACTTAGGATGAAAGGTTTTTCCCACAAATAGTGTGAATGGGTGCAACATTTCACACAAGGGGGAAATGTTAACATCAAGGTTAATGACCAATTAGGCCCTTACCTTCAAACTAGAAAAGGCTTACGGCAAGGCGATCCAATGTCTCCCATACTATTTAACATAGTGGTAGACATGTTACCCATTCTAATTGTCAGAGCCAAAGCGGCAGGGCAAGTCGAAGGGGTAATACCAAACCTTGTGCACGGAGGTTTGTCAATCCTTCAGTATGCGGATGACACTATGATTTTTATGAGCCATGATATAGAAAAGGCAATCAATATGAAACTTCTATTGACTACCTTTGAATAATTATCTGGGCTTAAAATAAATTTCCACAAAAGTGAGATTTTCTGCTTCGGCAAAGCCAAAGAGCAGGAAGATTTTTATTCACAACTGTTTGGGTGTGAAATTGGTAAATTCCCGTTTCGCTACTTGGGGCTGCCTATGAATGTGAGGAAACTTCAAAATAAGGATTGGAAGATGATTGATGACAGAATTGAAAAAAGATTGAGTAGATGGATAGGAAAAATGCTCACGGCAGGGGGTCGACTAGTCTTAATAAATTCGGTGCTTTCTAGCCTACCGATGTTTATGATGTCTTTTTTCGAACTCCCTCGTGGTGTGCTGGAAAAGATTGATTGCTACACATCTGGATTTTATTGGCAAAACGACCAGCATAAGCATAAATACAGACTGGCTAATTGGAAAGTACATTGTCAGCCGAAGGATCAAGGAGGTTTAGGGATTCAGAATCTGGATATCCAAAATAAATGTTTGCTAAGTAAGTGGCTATTTAAACTCCTTAATGAAGAGGGCATGTGGCAAGATTTATTGAGAAATAAATAATTAAAGACAAGACTCTTGGAAGTTGTAATAAGAAACCAACTAATTCATACTTCTTGAAAAGTTTAATGAATGGTTTGACACCTGGCTGGGAAACAAGCCTCTAAAAGATAAGTTTCCTTCTTTGTTTAATATTGTCAACCAAACTGATCCCTCTCCCAAATCACTGTACTTTAACAGTTCCCTACGCGTGACCCTACGACCTTCAACAGCTAAGCATCCCTACCGTCCACGTAACCCACCTTCGAGAGCCCACCCACACGCCACCTACGTCGCCCCCTCCGCTCGCGGCTTCCGCCGTCATGCCGCACCTCGCCAGCACCGCTGCTCCCATTGCCCCTGTTGTCGCGTCCCCAATGTCGGCGGACCAACACCGGCACCTGCATCCTCCGCTATCGTTGTGCGCCCTCACCCTCACCCCGGCCCCGCCCGCACCCTCGCCGCCGCAGCGTCCCCCGACGACGCCCCGACATCCGCAGCCTTCCAAATTCACCGTGCCTGCAAGTTCCACGGCTACCATGTAGGTCACCAGCGTTGTACCAACGGTGCCGAGGACATGGGGAATGTCTCAGCCGGACTACAAACTCTGTTTCCTCGCCCAACGTATTCAATCAGGTTATACTTTTCCCCTTCGTACAGCTTATCTTGCTTCACCCATGGATTTGGTTTATCTTGCTTCACCCGTGGCTTAGTGCCAAATTTAGTCTGCCTATATACTTCATAGTGATTCTTACAATCAAAATTAATGCAGCTATCAAGGATCACATGGTCTTTACTGTCTATATACTGTTCCTTCCAACATAAACAACACAGACATATACTTTGCTGCTACAATTGTTGTTACTCCAGTTTTTTTTTAAAAAAATATATAAGATAGATAGAACAGAGAAAAGAGGTTCCACATTTATCTTATAACATACACTACACTTGCTGTTACTCCAGTTTTTTTTTAAAAAATATATATATATAAGAGAGATAGAGCAGAGAAAAGAGGTTCCACATTTATCTTAAAATATACGATTCAGATTCTGTATCTGCTATTAAAATTTTCTCATGGTTACAATATTCTTACCTACTGATCCATTTTTCAGAGCCCTCACATTTCTTAAGCAAGGACCGAGGCCATAGGCGAAGACATGTTCATCTAGACAATCCATACCAGGGTACTCTGTTACTGCTACCTATGTTTACCAAAGGTTACATCCACTGTCCTAATTGTGCAACCCTCTAATTTCCTAGGATCGTTGCCTACATGTATCCAAAGTTCCAGTCATATGCAATCCGCGGCAAAAACGTTAATAAACGCAGCCGCTGCACATCGCAACCAGCTTACGACAACAATGGTGACAGTCCCTTCCAATTTGCAGGTTATATGAAAAACTGTATGGCCAGCCCTGCTGCTCTTCAATTGTATTGATTAATCCAGCTACACTCAATAAGATATCAGACCTTATTAGTAAACGTGGAAAATACTAAAGTGTTCATCTTCCATTTTACTTTTTGTCCATACGAATTCAGATATTGCAAATTGCAGTTCCACCAAGATCTCAAAAAGTGAACAATTATTCCTACCACCGACACCATACCTGCGTCCTACCAAGGTCAGTCAAAATATATGTCCCTCAGGTTGTCTCACATACTGAATACCAGTCTTCATTGGTTCATACATTGTCAGTGTCACATTTATTTTCCTTTGTCTTCCTCCTATGCACTCCCCAATTTCTACTTCTCAATGCCAATTTAACGGATAACTACATTCATACAAACAGGTTGGATTTACATCATTATTTCACATAACAAAATTACCTTCCTGTTTATGTATATATTGGTTTCACATATGTTCAACAATTTTCTTTTAGTCATATTGGTCAAATGACCAAACAACCCAAAAATTTCCTGTAGCATTCCTTTTAGTCGCAGAAATGTACCTTAAATTTCAGGTTTTTATGATCTGTTCATTTCTCAGCTAGTGCATGCGCTTTGCGCGGGGGACTGCCTAGTTATTTTGGAGAACTGATTTACCTATGCTCTTGGAGTTGCTCTTAGCCTCTTAGTTAGTAAGCAAGATTTGATGGCATTGGAAAATGCATGCATACCTAAACCAATGAGAACTGCAAATAAATAAATAAAAATAAAAAATAAAAATAAAAAAATAAAAAAATCTCCTAGTCTATCCACTGTTGGAATATAGAATATAGATTATACTAGCAAGTACAACCAACACAATCTTAATAAATGCATCAGATATTCTTATATGTATGCAAGACAATTACCGAACACTTAAAAATATGCATTTATACGCTTAGATTGTGCTACATATGTCCTATATAATGGACGCTTAGTCTAGTGTAACCAATCTATCACACCTTATATACGGCCGTTAGTTTTCAGATGCCTGGCCACCAAGGATTCCAAATAATTACTGATTCCAATCTGAGATTATATTGTATGAGAATCACTTGCCGAAAGGGTTACATCAGCACGAAATTCCCTAAGGGTGATCACAATTCACAACCTTCTTGTACTGATCTTACGCAGCTTATTGTAAAAAGTTACAAGGTGAGCCTGACTTTCCTCTTCTTCCAACAATAGCAGAAAGATACAAGGCGATACAAGCCCTGGGATCAAAATGCATTTCATAACCCAGTGGGCTTTTTTTTTTTTTTTTTACAAGATCCCAGTGGGCTTTAGCGATGCTCATGCTGTGTATGGGGCCTGCCTATCTGATGTATTACCGAGTATTACCCTACTCTATCTTGGACAGGAGGAGCAACCTTAAGCTGGGAGCTCTAGCTTCACATTGTTCTTCCAGCTGCACCATTGTTTGGACAAATACTTCAATGAAAGGAACATTTGTATAAAAAACATATCTAGGTTAGCCAAAGTTACTTATAGTTACCTCATTATGTAATAGTAGAAGAAGTCAGCATATAACAGAGTTTGCACTATTCCTGCCACCCAACCTGGGTTGACAAAAAAACCAAAGAAAATGGCTGCATGAATAATGGTTACATCTACCACCACTGGAGGTGCAATTGAAGGTGACATCTTATTAAATGAAATGATGTGCAGCTACCCTGCACATTTGAGGAATAAAAAAGGATGGCCATGGAATTCATACTTATCCAGTGGACAAAATGGGGCTCAGTGAAGTATCGGTAAATCCAGTTAAGGATATAAAGCACGCGGTAGGCACTGCATCATAACCAAGTGAATCTACTTTAGGAATAGTGTATAAAGTAAAGAAGACAAATTAAGGCCCAAAAGATAAGACCGATCGAATATCAGAAGGCAGAATAAGAAAATTCATCCCTGTTGTCTATTTCACTATATAGGCAATGGCGATCAAATATTGTTCATACAAAACTTTTGGACAGTCCTGTACATTGTTTCTAGGCAAACACATTTTTCGTTTTTATGCATTTTCAGTAACCACCATATATAGATCTTACCCCAAGAAGAAGACATATTGTCCAGTCAGGTTGTCAATATTCCTTGTACGCTGTAGCAAAACAAGTTGTGGAAATATCGCAACAGCTTCCAAATAAATAGAGAATGCCCACATCACCTGCTCCGAAAAATGAAAAAAATGATCAGAACTGCACAATTTCAGAAGTGAAATTCCAACAAGATTATATCCTTTTTTTTTTTTTTTGCTCCTTCTGTTTCCAAAAAAGGAGACACAAAAAGATTGGATGGAAGCAGATTTGCATCACATCTAAAAACAATGGCTCCAACAAGGCAACAACCAAAGACCAAATGTCAGTACATTATCTAGAAAGGTAATTGGGCTACAGACTTGAATAGCCACTGTATTAGCGTAAGCATTAGCTAGAAGTGTGGAAGATAGGAAGATAAATACACTGACCTCTCTAAAAGTAAACCTCTCATTAACGAGGAGAGCCAGAAGAAGACAAGGCAACACTAAAATGTAATGGCGAAAGGTGTCATGATCCTTGTCATAGGTCCTCCGCACAATCTTATGCCGCTTCATGTACCAAACTATTGAGAAAGAACTTGCCAAGAAGACCAGCTTCATGATAGTGTTATACAGAGATACAAAATGAACAAACAGGTCCAGGTACCGAGCTGCAAAAACAAGTGCATACAGCTCCTGTGTCTTCAGAGATATGCCTACAAGAGTGTCAGGTCAATCACAGAGACCCGTCAAACCATATAGCAATAGAGGGTTGATAAACATTAACATGATGTTAGGTAATAATTACTAGAGTAGCGAAATAGATAAAATGGATCGGCATCAAGTTTATGCTAACTGAGAGAGGCGTGCCAAAACAGGTGGGTGAAATAGGCACTATTTGAGCCTTCCATAATCACTATCAGAAATGGTAAAGGGCATACAACAGCATTCTTCCGAATAAGGTTAAAACTCTGCTCCCTCGAGCATCGGCATTATAATACACCCTATAACAATGAGCATTGAGGACCAAAAAAATGGATATGAGTTTATTAAGTTTTATGGTGCACCAATCCGCAGATATTTTCAGCCCCATAGCACTATATGCATAGCCGCAGTACAAGTTAGCAATGAAATGGTTAAAAGGTAGTCTTCCTCTGCTTGTTCGCAGACAATTCTCTAAGTCAAGCTATCCGAGATGGACATTGAAGGGCACAAAAAGACTATGGCGCACAGCCGAAGATCTTAACATAAATAGCTGAGTGGTGAACACAGTTAGCTGCAGATTTCATACGAGGACCAGTAACCTGCAGCCTAACGGACAAGCCTCCTCAAATTCGAGAAGAGCAGCCGCTAGGTCTGCCCCTTATTACGTTTCCCCGTTTCCTACCTACAGAACAAATTCCTAGCGCCATTTACAATGGGTATATACGGATCAGCGGGAGCCACACAGTGCGACAGCTCCATTGCGTACACCGCCACCTGCTCCCCTCCAGATCGAGATCTCCGGTGCGGCCCCAGAAGATCCGATCGCTAAAATCCGGAGAAATGGAGCGCAATTCTTTTCGGTTCCTAGCCCTGATCCCAGTGGGGCGGAGAGGGGAAGAGAAGAGCGTACCTGCACACGACTTGATGGTGTGGATCTTGAGGAGCAGCACCACCACGCTGAGGAGGTGGGTCATGTCCCCCGCCAGCCGGAACACGTTCATCTCCGATCCCCTTCACCTTCCCTCCGCCTCCTGTCCTTTCTACGAACGAAAGGTCCTCCTCCCGTCTCGCTCGCGCGTGAGCGCCGGGGGCTGGTCGGCGAGTGGCTGTGTTCCCTCGCGCGTCGTGGTCGCGTTGGCGGAGACGGGCCGGAACGGACCCGAGACGGGAATGAAAAGAAAAGAAGGCCGGGTCGACGCAGACTGGCTACTGGGCCCGAGTGTTCTGGGACAAGGATGTCAGTTGGTGCAATAGAGCGCGGCGGGTCGGAGACGACCGTGGGGCGTGGGCAAAGGGAGGGAAGTACGTGGCGAAGCTGAGGTGGTGGCGCGCCATTGGATGTGACGGGCACACGCCGTTAAAGCTGGACGAAAAACTCGCAGCTCGGCAGTTCGCTCAACTCGGCTCATTAGTGGCTCGACTTGGCTCGGCTCGTTTATATTTTTTAACGAGCTGAGCCAATATTTTAGCTCGTGTAGTTAATGGCTCGAGTTGGCTCGCGAGCCTGACGAGCCAAAGTTGTTGACCTTAAAACTTTTATTAGTGTTATATGACTTCAGATCTTATCACTTTATAATTTATTGATGACTGAACTTTTAACTATAAACTTGGGCTTAATATAACTCTATTTTATTTTAATCTATATATAATCAATAATAGATTATGAATGCATCATATATGATATAGAATGTATACCATAGACGATGTATAGTATAGTATTATAATATAACTAATATATTATTTTTGTTTGATATATTAAGGCTTATAAATGAACTAGTTTTATATTATTACTATTGTTAAATTTTAAATAATACACATATTGTATTTTTTTATTAAAAAAATTTCTGGCTCGCGAGCTTAACGAGCCGAGCCGGTCCTCTGGCTCGTTAAGATAACAAGCCGAGCCGAGCTAGCTCGTTATCTTAACGAGCCAGAACGAGCCGAGCCAAACGAGCCGAGCTGGCTCATTAAGCCAGCTTTACACGCCGTTGCCGACATTTCCGATATACTGTACACGGATGACTCACGAGTGGTACTGATATTTTCCAACTGTATTTGATTCCGAATTTCTTTATAGAGATTTTAATTCGTTCATACTGAGTCCGAATATTCAATATTCGATACGGTATCCATATCCGAATACTCAAATCGCATATTTATGTCCAATAATATCCTATCCGGCATGGTTCATATTATCCGTATTTGAATCCGAATTCAAACAGAAATATAAAAACAAATATAATATCGGCATGGTTCATATCTATTCGTATCCGATCTGTTTTCATCCCTAACCGTACTTGTGCGTGAACGCAGAGACCGCATTACCAATACCAACAATTTTTTTCACAAATGGACAATTACCGGCAGTTGCGGGAGTGGAGGGACCAAAGGAATTTACGCCGAATATGGAATCTTCTAAAAAGGTCCATGTGCAAAAAAAATGTTAGTCTCAAACAAAGGAATTTCTTTTAGAAAAAGGAGCCTTGTTGGGTCAGCCCAAACCCCTTGGGAGCTGCATAACTCTGTCTTCTCTGGTCTCTAATTCCGGTAACTACTAGATAATAATTCTAGTGATATCATTTCCTATATTCTTGGGTGAGCCACCCATTTCTTCCAAATCCACTCCCTTTAGTCACTGGACATTTTTGGTAATGTGTTTTTCGAGAAACTTCATTGATGCAAACATTTTTCCTAGGTTCCCTGGTCGCAGCCACCGATGATTTTTGGTGGGTTCCAACAATCTACGCATGTCGCAGTTGCACATCCAATGGATTTTAGGGATATCTAGGTTCTGCTATCTAAACCAATCAGGTGTGTATTGGTTTCATCATAATGAACGTCCAACTCCAAGTGAATCCATGCAACTAAATCCAACACAAATTGAGTCTATTTAGATTATGGATTATCCAAATCCATTGTGAGCTCTACACCCACCTAGACTTGATTTGTTTACATGACCCTGCTTCCAAAGGCGGAGCCACCCTAGCTACCGGCCGGCGTGCTCACTCCACATCCCCTCTTCTTCCTCTGGTCCATGCCACTGCATTTCTTCTATGGTTTCTGAGCTGACGGAGCATTCATCGTCATGGCACTGAGCAGGGAGAGAAGAAGATGGCCTGTAGCTAGGCGTAATGCTCCCACCTTGACAATGGACCATATGCAGCCAAATCACCCACCTGATGCCCTAATGAAATCATTCCCCAACCAATCAGAGGCGAAGTAGTTAGGATCATGTCGATTGGTTCATACCTTCTCTTTTTTTTGTTTTGTTTTGCAATGCATGGTTCAAGAACTTTTTTTTTGAGCGAAATGGTTCAAGAACTATTAATTCACCCTGCAATTTGAAGTAACCTCTTGTGTTAGTCATTCATTTTTTTGACTTAGTTTGTGTGCTTATAACTTTTTAGCTACAATTTGTGTGATCGTGTGTGAATGGCTTGTGAAATGGCCCATATGTATTTTGTTTTAGCTTGAAATAAAAGAGGTAGATATCTAGAGAATTTTGGCAAACAAAAAATATCGTGAATATATAAATGTTGAGGATAACCATATACAACAATGAACAGGGGATTAAATTTAGAAGGACTCTTCAAGATACAGAATCCATAGGACTATTGCATCACTAGATCAGGATATTATATATATTGTTACAATTTGATATTATAAAGGTAGATATATTTTGGTTTGAATAAATCCATAGGACGATTGCATCACTAGATCTAGCTATTTGAACATGTCAAACAATTGCAAACTAAGACAAAAATAGGCTTAAAGTAGGATCATAGCTTCACACACATTAATATTTTGGTTTGAATAAATACTAGAAAGATGCCATAATTATCAGTCTCTATAATAAATATGGAACATACATTAATATTTCCACTGCAAAGGCAAACACAATAGAATTGGAATCTTAACTTAGTCTGGTTAAATTTTCTAATGAACATATTTCTGTCTGCTCTCCAGTAATTAAACTATTATGTCAACTATTATAAAATCAGGATTCTTCCACACATCAGTTATGTTTTCAATATGTTGTATCTTTATCAGCACTTGTTCTGTTTCCAAAATTATGTGAAACATGTCCAGAATTTCTAGGGCACTATCTCATTTCCACTGTTCAAGAATAAATAAGTAGCGACACAACGAATGAGCTAGGGAAAGGGAAAAGAAATTTCTCCAGCTCCATTTAAAAAAACTAACGAGACACAGAATCAAACATTGTTTGAAGAAAAAAAAAGAAAACGCATGAAAACCTCCTTGAAAAGAATCATCTTAATTCACAAACACTTTGTTCATCCTAACCCATTTACTTAGTTACGGGGAATTCTATCTAACACCCTATTTTGCTCATTGCCGGTACCTGCCAGTGAGGCCATGGTGAGCTCAAACTGCTCAAGGGTGGTGAGGTTAGAGAGGGAGAACAACTCCTTGGCCCCCTCTCGGCTTCTCAGGCTTGACAAGTTGGTGGACCCATCCAGGCCTATGTGAGCGACGTGTTGCACATCTGTTGGAAGCCCGATCTCGATGCTTGTGTCCATGTTATCATCGTCGTCCTCCTCATCCTCGTCTTTGTATATATCGAAGATATGGGTGAGGCTCTTGAAGCTCTTGAAGAGCTTCCTGATTCCTGCCAGGAAGTCCCGCTCCCGCCTGGCCGCCTGTTGCTGCTGCTCCTTGTCGGTGTTCTCCGCATCCATGACCACCACTACCTCATCTGTCAATCAAGACATACGGCTTGTCAATTACCTCATTTGTCAATCAAGAAATCAATATATATATATAGAGAGAGAGAGACACATATATAATAACCAATACAAAGATAGAAAACCTTTGGTGACTACTATTGCTAATTTACATGCAAATTTACTCTATGTGGAACCCACGTAGCCGATGCAACAAATCTTCATATCCAAAAGTTTGTTCATAGGAAGAAACATGATGTGTGATTCCATACATGTGCAAGATATATGAGGGCACATGTACTTACTTGGAACTGGAGAATTACGGCTTGTTGAAGATTGTGTTTCAGGCTCGTTGTTGGGTTGCTGCTCACTGATCGGTGTCATGCTTGCTGAGGCGAGGCAGAAGCAAGCTAGCTAGTGTTGTGATCGTGAGTGCTGCCTGAGTTTGGTCGCTCAGAGTCAGTGTTATGTAGTGTGAGAGAAGAGAAAAGGAGAGGTGTGGAGTGCAAGGGAAGTTAGTCAAACAAAATGGAGGTGGTTATGGTGGTTATACGGATGGATAAATGGAGGTAGCTGCGGCCATGAGTTGGTTATCACGGGTGCAGATCTTGCCGTCCTTGCAAGTCTCGATCTGCTCGGTGCCCAGTACGACGGCCGCAGGGTTAACAACACCTGTAGTGATGTTGCCACAAAAAAAAAAAAAAAAAAAATTAAATTGTAGTGTTGAGCTGTGAATTTATTTGGTTCTTTCGCTGCTCCTATCAAGTAGTATACCCAAATCTGTGTTGGCACCTTGGCCGTGTCTCTCGTTGCTTGAATTTTTCAGATAATACAATACAAAATTAAAATAGCACAAAGTAGTATACAATATATATTTGGGAGTGGATTTTCTTGGTACGGGTTTACCTACGCACCCACCCCTTCGACTGTGGGTGTAGCTGCGCACCCAGTGATCGACGTTTGATGTACCCGAGCATCTCTCGTGAACGTTGGATGCCTCAGCGGATTAGCGTTTCAAGACACGCACGTATCGAGGTAGGTGCGTAATTAGGAAAGCAACAGGGCATGCTCCGTTCGTCCGAGCGCCGTCACCGTCAACTCAAATCAATGAGTGCCTCGACGTATACAAGCGGCTCGACGGCGTGCGCCGCATGCCCACGCTGCTCACGCTCGAGCCTCCCACCCGTACCTCCTCCCCTAATCCGGCGGCCGGGCAGAGCCCATCCTCACCTACGCCGGCAGATTTGGAGGCCGCGCCCACACTTCACGCACCGGTGGCTGAGAGCCTGCCTCCGGCCATGCCCAGCACCACCCCATCTCCCTACCGCGCCCCTTGCTGCCTCTCCTCATCCCGCAACGGCGGTGTCTCCCCGCCTCCCCCGTCTCACGCCAGCTGCCTCGGCGCGTCTACCCTCTCCCCGCCCCTCTCGGGAGGTTGCCCAACACCACTTCCTTCTCTCACGGCAGATCCGCCGCGTCCCCTTCTGTCCACCTTCTGCAACGGCGGCCCGGACCATCTCTCGCGCTGTCTCCTCGCCCCCAACGTAGGACTGTAGCTCCAAGTCCGCCGCCGCCTCACTTCTGTGATTCTTCGGTGACTACCGGGGTGACCAAAAAGGTACCGGGACGTGCATCTAAATCGGGGGTCCTTGCCTATTCCGCCGCTGTCAGCCGGTGTGCCTGGGCAGGCTGAGCCGGTGTGTGACATGGACGAGGACGAGACAGAGGCAAAGGACAGCGGCGCGGCTCGTCAGCTGGCATGGACAGAGGTGGAAACCACCACAGGTGGGTTCCCACTCCTCTGAGGAGGATGGGGACGGCCACTGGTGCTGCTACTGGTGGTGGAACGCCTCCTCCTGCAGCACACAGATAGCTGGGGGCGTGGCCTGGCCCTCCACGCCATGCTCGACCTCCATGGATGCGCCATCGCCGACCAGCGGCCGTCATTTCCATGGCGGCTGCTGTGGAAGGTGGAGGCGGCATGGACATGGACCTTGGCGGACGCCCACGGCACCATGGCCAGAATAAGGGTCTCGCCCGTGGCGTCCATCTCCTCGAACAGGATCCTATAGTTGCTTGCCTCATCTTGGTGCCTGCAGGATGGATCAATCTTCGTTTCAGCACTGAACAAAGTTTGCCCAAATTAATTTGGGGAAAAAGAGCAACCGAGCAGGTAAACAGGTAAGGAGGGCACGTACTACATTTGCCTGCTCGTTCACCGCCAATCGCCGCTGCTCCATCTCACCTCAACGCCAGGCGGACGCCCCGCACCAGATCACGTGAGAGATGGGGCAGGTCCCCTGGAGGTGGACAGAAGGGGCGAGGCGAATCTGGCGCGAGAGGAGGAAGCGTTGTGCGGCCACCGCGCGCCGGGGGAGAGGAGAGTGGGGGTGCCGGGGCTGCCAGCGCGAGTTGAGGGAAGGCAGGGGAGACGCCGGCGGCGCAGGATGAGGAGAGGCGGAGTTTGGGCGCGGCTGGAGACGTGCAGCCGGCGCTGGGCGCGACGAGGCGATGGGGCGCTCACTCGTCCGACGTTGAGGAAGCAAACCCTTCCCGCGCGTCACAAGCCCGGAAGCCGCTGCCGTGCCGTGTACCTGCGCTTGTGCGCCGTGGCCAAGGAAGACGCTGGGCACCCTCGTCCCTTGGCCACTGGGACTGTTGCTGGCGGTGGCCGAGGCGGGAGGGTAGCGAAGTGGTCGAGGCTGCAGCGATGGATGCCTGCTCTGCTCTCGCTACTCCCTCCCCTTCCAGATCCCTCCTCGCAACAGCCGGGCAATCGTCTACATCACCACCACCACCACCACCAGGCGATGGACCTCGCGAGTCCTTGATCCGATCTGGTATAGCTCGATGGGGAATCAGCTGATGGTTCGAGGCACGTACCGGAGTGGATCGAGGCGAAGCTGAGGGCGCCTGGTGATCTGATGAGTGGAGAAGTGTATGGCGAGGTGGGGGTGAAGCCAGGCGGATGCAGGGCCGGCGCCCGTAGGTGCTAGACCAGGCGCCGACGCCACCTGCAGGAGGCCCTGCTGGCATGTGTGATGGGGACGCCGACGACGCCTCGTGTGGGGGAGGAGACGCCGCTGGCCAGACCGATGGGATGCGGGGGAGGGTCGCGGCCGCCGCCGCATGGAGAAGGTCGCGCCGCCGTAGCGTGTGGGATGGGGCGGCCATGGAGGATTTGGGGGAAGATGAACCAAGGCGAGCCCGCGTTGCTCTCTCTGTCTCCCGTACTCTCGTCTCTCT
>JAKNSH010161402.1:0-11327 GCA_027790015.1 Cymbopogon flexuosus | reverse complement strand
TGATGCCGTGGAGGGAGGGGGCCGATGGCAGCGAGCAGCGTCGACGATGACGCAACGGGCAGCCATGAAGGCAGGGGTCTGGGGCGCGACGGGCAGCCGGTAGCTGTAATGGCCTTGGGCAGCGGCGTTGACATGCGCCATGCCCGGCCAGAGGAGGAAGCTGGAAGTGTCAAGAAAAGCAGAGGAGGCCGAAGCTGAGTACTGGATGCGCCTGCGTTGTTTCCAGAAGCCGGACGGATGGACGGTCGTGGTTGGGAGAGCGGAAGGAGCCCAGGCATCGGACGGCGTAGGTGGTTGTACTGTAGTTAGCACAGTGAAATGAGTCATGGCACTGTTAATCTACAGGAATATGTGAGAGGGAGGCTGGTATACAAAAATAAGAGTTATGGTTAGATTTGTGAACTCAGTCACTCTGTCAGCACGTAGCATATACTATGATGAACATAATCTTCTCCCAATTTTTTATTTATTAATCAGAAAAGGAGGTTTCCTTTCTGACTCGACAAGGTTTTGTCATTTGCATTTTTTTTGGTGTCCAAATGGCTCTCGATGTTATCTTCGCCTTCTGGGCCGTCCCAAAGCCTCGAGACCCCATTTTGCCGTCAGCCACGCGACGATAAGAACGAGGCGGAGGCGCGGCCGCGCCGAGCAGGGCACGCGCACCGCGCCGCCGGGGAACGCTCGAGCTGCTGCACGTATCGTCCCGGAATACTCGTATACTCGCGGCGCGGACCGCGTGTCCCACCACCTGTCGACGCGCCGCGGGAGACGTGCGCCGCGTGCGTGCGCGACGCCGCCCGGCCGTTCTAGACTCGTAGACCTTGGAGCTCTGGAGCTCCAATATATATAGAGCCAAGAGTGGAGCCTTTTGCTCCGGCACAGCGCTACTTCTACTCAACAAAACACACTCTCGCCCCTGGTTCAACTGTTCAAGAGCGGCAGATCAGAGGGAGACTCGGAAAGCAGAGCACAGCAGAGACCAGTGCGCGCGGCAACAATACACAGGCGGCATCGGTCAGGCATGGGGTGCGACGACAAGTGCGGGTGCGCCGTGCCGTGCCCGGGCGGCAAGGACTGCAGGTGCACATCGGGGAGCGGCGGCGGGCAGCGGGAGCACGCTACGTGCGGCTGCGGGGAGCACTGCGAGTGCAGCCCGTGCACCTGCGGCAAGGCCACGATGCCGTCCGGCCGCGAGAACAGGAAGGCCAACTGCTCCTGCGGGCCGGCCTGCAACTGTGCGTCCTGCGCCTCAGCCTGATCGACCGAGCTCCTAGTACTAGTCCTATACTCCTACAGAAGAAAAAAGGGCTTGTGTTTGCCGATGTCATGTACTAATGCTCGCCAGATGCATCACGCGCTGCAACGTGGTAGGGAGTATGTAAACGTACTTTAGTATAAGTTGGTGATATATATGTATGAAATGTAAGAATAAAAGGTCCATCAGTGACGAACTAAACGGAGTTCTTGTGGTACAACTTGTTCACTAGATTTCATATTTCTGACTTCACTGGAGTTCAAAATTCTCGAGTTAGTGTGAATGTTTTTTTTTTTTCTAGATTTTTATTTAATAGTAGGTGATGGGTTTATAATAACGTGGTGACCGTGATGATTTTGTTAATTTATTTCGATGGGAAGGGGATTAGTACGGGAGATGAAAGTGATTTAAGAACTAGGTGAATTTCCCGGCGGAATTGTATGGAAAACAAAATTATGAGAAATCAGAAAAAACAAAAAACAAAATTACGAGAAATCACAATACAACATATTGCAGAGTGAAAAAGTAAAAAAGCCTTTTTTTTTATATTCATTCACTAAGGATGTTATTTACCTCTTAAATAAAATGGGTGCTTGGTTGTAGATGCTATATGCGGCTAACATTTAGAAAAATAATTTGTATTCTTTATGTGCAAGAGAAAATGTATTCTTAATAAGAACATGCAACGAAGTGGATGATGATATGGCGTAAAAAGAAGTTAGATAAATAGATAGTGGGTGTTAGAACATGACATGACTTAAGGAGAAGCTAGAGAAATAGATAGTGGGTTTAGGAGTTTAAGATTTAAGATGTGAATTTTATTATAAGTAATCAAGGCAAATTGTCTTGATTCCACTTTCAATTAGATGTGTTACGCACGATGACATTTGTGCTTCTTGTTAGGAAGAAATGGAAAAAAAAAGGACAGATATTTCAATTTCTCAAGTATAAAACAAAAATAGACTAATAAGACATTTTTGCTTCTTGTTAGGAAGAAATGGAAAAAATGGACAGATATTTCAATTTCTCAAGTACAAAATAAAAATAGACTAATAAGACAGTTTTGCTTCTTGTTAGGAAGAATTGGAAAAAATGGACAGATATTTCAATTTTCAAGTATAAAATACGAATAGGCTAATAAAAAAGATTATAAATTACTTGGGCACAGATGATAATTTGATTTCTATAATATGAAAAAGATTTTTTTTCTTTTTGCAATTTTCAACTTTGTGCTTTGTTTAGTGTTCAGACAAAAACAGGGAACAACTTGCACTAAACTAAGTCATAAAAATTTGGTGGAAATGAGACATTTTCGGAAACAAAAAAGAATGGATTTAGTAGTAGAAAAGTAATTTATTAGATTCGAACCGCCGATGACTTTTGTTTTACCAAGACATTATTCTATCACTAAGTGAAAAAAGCCATTTATTGGGGTTTTTTTTGACAACAACCATTTATTGGATTTGAACGAGGAAGAGTGTGTGCGCGTTAGTGCGTGGATGATTAAATGATTTTAGAGGTCTGACTCTGTTTCCGTAGGTTCGAACATACTCATAATGGTAACCTGTATTTACGTGAGTGTGCTTGCATTGTTTGTACCAGTCTGTATAACTCGATTTATTATTATTATTATTGTTGTTTATCAAGGTTCAAGGTTGCCTGCCACTGAACATGTACTACTTGGCACAGCGCATCAACGCCAGCCTACCGACACGGTAAGCCCCGGCCTGTCTTAGTTCTATAATACGCCGTCTACTGGTCGACCGGTTGGAGTCGTGAAATTATCTAGTAGTGCTGCTCAGCACCTCAGCAGCAGCCGCAGCGCTACTGCACCCAGCACTATACCTTCACTGAACTATACGCTGGACATGTTCAGATATGAGATATCAGAAGTACACCTGCAGTTCCGATGCCACAACGATCAGCACGAGAAAGCATCCTTTGTTTCCAGAGGAAACCACCGGTTGGATTAGATAGTTTGATTTAATTTAATATATTGGGAATCAAGAATCAACAATTGGAAAAGACTACAGACATTCTATGGGGTAACATCCGACCGATATGTATGTACACCAATCCAAATTGCAAATACAACACTTTAAAAACAGAGACATGACCACCATGTATGAGAAAAGTTAATGGCTGCCTGACTTTTTGATTATTTGTTTTCGGGACTATGGACTCCGCCACCTTCAAATTCTGGGGCATGAAGAACGTTAAGCCGAACACATGCAGATGCGGGACATTTTAAGATTTACAGGCAGTGTCTGGCTGGCTCGCTTTAGCTAATGGCCAAGGTTCCCGAGAAGACGCTCCACTGCAGCATGTACATTCCCAGCGGTAGCGACCAGTGCTTGAATGTTCTCTGCGGTGTCAATGAAACCCATTTCTTGGAGCTGAGTAAGCTGTGTGGCATAGAGCTCCTCCGGTGGCACTGAAATGAGACCATCGTGTAATTAACGATTACAAACCAGTAGTAGTCAATCCATGTTTTTCAACAGTATGGTACACTCACCATTGGAAGTATTTGGAACACCCAGGCCACCTCCCGAACCAAGACCACTGAGCATGCTCATCAAGGTGTCAAGGCTAGGGTTTCCCCGCGTACCTGAAATATTTCATGCAACTTGTTTAACTGGAGTAATAATTTCACATATCCAGAATAAGAACTTAATCAATGCAGAGCTGCCCATCTAACATGCTCCAGAAATCTGGCAAAAAAAAAGTGTGTTTGCTTTGCCAGATTTTTCCCTGCTGTTTTATTCTCTCTTGCCTTGTAAGTTACAATATATAACGATATGCAGCTCTCCTACCGATTCGCGAAGAACAAAATGGGTAACCCATTGCAGTTAGCCTAAAACCTGTTTGCCAGCCATTTTGTGCGGCTGCAGCTGTCTCACATATTACTGTGTTAAAAGCAGCTGCTGTAGCTGCAGCGAACACAGCCAAGAGCCAACTAGAACATTCTCTTCACTACTACTTTGTTTGTATGACACAGTAAAGGAACTGTAAAGTAGCTCTGGAATACTCAGCACTTCGCAAATTTTTTGTGTTTCTCGCCTATAGCAAGGCCTAAGAAAAAAGGAAATTCCATGCAATTCCCAGTCATTTAGTCACACCCAAACTAATTCCATTTCCTAATATCCATGCATTACCTTACAGAATTTGAATTGCTGACCATTGGGATATTAGTTTCTAGAAATTAAATGCTCTTCTCCTATACACTCTTTGGAATTTCGTACTATAGGAAAAACATTTAGTGCCAAACTTCATTGCTATACACTCTCCAGGCAATCCTTGCTGGTTTTTCCCTTCAGTGCCAAACTCATTGTACTCAATCAAGTACCGTATGCAAAGAGTAATAGTTATTTTACAAATAAAGCAGCACAAAAGAGCAACTCAACACCCTGACATAGAAATATACTGATCCAAGTGAAGTGGGGAAAAAAAAACAGTGTGAAAAAGTAACCAGGAGTTTACCTGCTGCACCACCTGCATTGTTGCCACCCCTGAATCAAATCAAACAATTAAAAGGAACTCCAAGAAACATAATAATTACACTGCACAGTTTCTAGTTACAAACAAATGTAAGAAGGTAAATAATAATAAGATTAATTAAATCCAGGTACTGTTGAACCATAAACACTCACTGGCTAGGTTGGTGTTGACCAAGCTGTCCTAATAAAGACTGCTGAAATGAGAGCAATTGCTGAAACAAAGGGGAAAACATTTAGACTTAGTATAAGAAATTTTTTGAACGCAAAACTTAGTATAAGAAATGGAAATAGCTGAAGTCTTATGTATCATAATGTACCTGCAAAGTCTCAGGCGATGTCAGCTGGCGAAGAAATTCTGGATTCTGAAGCATTTCCCTCATCTGAGTGTTTGATTCCATCAGGTTGCGTGTATTTGGGTTGAAGTTAAGTAACTGTAGCCGAAGAGAGAACACAAAACAATCCAATGTCAGAATTGCAACATCCAAAAAAGAACACAAAGAAAAAGTTGGCACAAGTTAAACTACCTGGTTCATGGTCTGTGGGTCAGACATAATGCTCTGCATCATCTGCATCATTGCAGGATTTTGCAACATCTGATTGAAAAGAGAAACATCAGGTGAACCACCAAGCATACTCCCCAAATCTGGTGAACCCAAACCTCCTAAACCTCCAGCAGCGCCAGTTCTTGGACTGCCAGCAAGACCACCAAGCAAACTACTCAAATCTGGTGAACCCAACCCTCCCAGTCCACCAGTAGCACCAGTGCCTCCAACACCACCAGAAGCACCAGTTCTTGTGGTGCCACTAGGATTGGACCGTGTTGCTCCTTGTGCACTCCCAGCTGGTGATTTAAGTAGGCGAGCAGAGAAGACAACACGTATAAACATCAACAACAGACCCAGACAAAAAAATAAAACAAAAAAAACCCATAAGCATCCGAAACCAGTACCAGTATTCAAAACGTACCATTGGTGTTCCAGGGATTTGGTAGTGGATTAGTATTTGGAGCTGGGGTTCCAGTTGTAGACTCTGAACCAGTAGTTGGAGCATTTGTTGCAGGTTGACCTTGACCAGGTTGGTTAGAACCCTGGTTGCCGAGAAGAGCTGAAAATGGGTTTGAGGCTGTGTTTCCCTCCCCGCCCATTGTTGTTGCATTTAGCAATGGCTCCTGGACAGTTTCATACATGCGACGGAGCATATTAAAACCTTCAGGAGATGACTCAATGTTGCTCATAGCTCTGTCTGTGTTCCGCATCATCTCTCTCATGATTTCAGGGTTCCTAGCAGCTTCAAGGGTTTGGCGGAGGACACTTGGGTCATTGAGCACATGGGCAAGATCAGGATTCCGGTCCATGATCTCACGCATTTGTGGGTTGCTCATGATCATATTGCGTATTAAATCAGGGTTATTCAAGAGATTTTGCATTGCTGGCATATTCATTATCTCCCTCATCAAGTTGGGATTCTGGCTTAAATGCTGCTCAACTTGCTCTAATTCTGGAAATCCTGGCCCAAATATACCTGATGGCGTACTTCCTGGCGCACCAAGACCAAATAGGCCTCCCAGGCCACCTGCAGGGTCACTACTAGGAGTAGATGAAGCAAGGGGGCTGGCAGCAGCAGGTGCACTGGATGCAGCTGGTGGGGCGACACCACGCACCAAGTGAATTGTGTGATCTGTCTCAACACCTACATAAGCATGTGGATTTATATCATAAATCAAAGACAAGCAAAGAAAGAGAATGTTCATATATATGATGTAAACAAAGTAAAAGAACAACCAATACGAATACATACATAATTAACATATCTGCAAAAGGAAACAACATCTTTTGAGTAATCCATATAGATCTGTGTAGTAGCATTAATATGAAGTTGCCACTGCATACAAGGACCAATATGATACAGATGTACTAATAATAAATCTAGAGCACTAAAAGGTGTACTTTCATTGAACAACAAAATCATTTAGTGCACAGTTCTCACAAACTACATGATCTAAAGCAGATATGACAGGGAACTAACATAATGGGAGATATCAACCCTCATTTATAGCTTTATTATAAAATAGCACTTGATCAACCCCAACCAACTGCTAAGGAATCTATCAGATATATATTGAGGTACACAGATTTTGGTTGCAAATGACCAGCAAAACCAACTAAATTCTGAAAATACGAGTACTTTACAGAAATACAAGAGTAAATTTACTTTACCACTGAAGCCCCCAAGACATAATGAATTAACATGTCAAGAAAAACTAGTCAGGCCTAAGGCAAATTGAAGAAATGAACTTACAACATCCAACCGATACCAATTACTTGCATTTCCACCCACATAAATTAAATTTGAAAATCATGTGCACTCTAGCAAAACAAATTATAAATGATAATAATATATCACCCCAGATGCCAATTGTAAGCTACTGTGCCAAAATTGACATTTCACTTGACCACGGAGTCCATCCACGGGATAACATACATGATCGCCTATGAATGCACATCTGGACATGCACAATCAACAGCATATAAAATGATTACATAGCTTTTGGAATTATATGAGAATTGCGACAAAGCTGTCGTCCGCTTCATCTACTTCTAGGCTGTAACATCATGTCACCCAAGTTAACGGTAACATCATGTCACCCAAGTTAACGGTAACATCATGATCCGAATGCTACAAAGTATCTAAGTTAACGGGATAAGCTAACTGTGCCAAAATTGACATTTCACTTGACCTATGAATACACATCTAGACATGCACAATCAACAGCATATAAATGACTACATAACTTTTGGAATTATGTGAGAATTGTGACAAAGCTGTCGTTTGCTTCATCTACTTCTAGGCTGTAATTAATGTCACCCAAGTTAACGGTAACGTCATGATCCGAACGCTACGAAGTATTTAAGTTAATGGGATAAGCTAACTGTGCCAAAATTGACATTTCACTTGACCACCGAATCCATCCAAGGGATAGCATACATGTTCGCTTATGAATTCACATCTAGACATGCACAATCAACAGTATATAAAATGACTAACATTTAGAGTTATATGAGAATTGCGACAAAGCTGTCTTCTGCTTCATCTACTTCTAGGCTGTAATTAATGTCATCTAATTTAACGGCAACGTCATGATCCGGACGCTACAAAGTATCTAAGTTAACGGCATACGTTACTCGAATCACACGTGTATATCAGGTTGTGGCATAGCGCAATACACGATAAATCTACCACTAGTCAGCATGCACATGGTACAAAAAACAAATGCAGAATCTAGCCACCCTCGATACACTGCATACACCCAAACAGGCATGTCACCGACAACCCAAACCTCGCAGAATTCACAGCGCCACTGGCCCACCGCCGAATTCATGAACTGAATCGGACAACCCCACGCTACGACGCCGAATCGAGAGGTACTTTACTCTACAACCAAAGCGTTTCGGCGTGGGACGTACCATAGCTTTCTAGGGTTTGCTCGTCCTTGAGGATGCGACCCTTGTAGATCAGGCGCTGCTGCGGCGCCGGCACGTCGCAGCTCCCGGCGACGACCTCCTTGAACGCGCCGACCGTGGCGCCCAGGTCCGTCCGCACCGTGAACTTGGAGCCGTTCGCGCACCGGATGTTGAGCGTCGCCTCCCCCGCTGGCGCCTCCGCCGAGGCCGCGGGAGGGGACTCGCCGCTCCCTGAGCCCTCGCCTCCGCTCGCCATGGCCTCGAGACCTAGCTCCGATCCGGTCCGCGGCTCCTCCGATTGGGGTTTGCCGTGTGCGCGCGTCAGCTGCGAGGTCTCGCTCTTTTTTTTTTCCCTTTCGTCCTGTTCCTTTATGCTTGCAAGAGATGAGGAAGAAGAAAGAACTCAAGTCTGAAGAGAATAGACAGAGTTCGACGCGTGGGAGTTAACGGCGGGGAGCGGCGCGGGGTAGAGCTGATGGACGGTCCTGATTCATCCCGTGACGTGGAGGTTTGTGTCTCTGAGCGGTGGGGTCCAGGTGGGACGCATGATGGTCATGTGGAAGAAGGTTCTAGTTCTAGGCATAGACGAAGGCAAGACCGCGTGAGTTACGGTAGCGTATACGATCGTCGGGATTCGGGAAGGTTCCTCCTTCCCTTTGTGCAACGGGTGCATGTGTCTTGGGCTAGTGTATTGGGCAAGACCATCTTCTGAAGATTTTTTTTTTCTAAAACCTACTCTACAAGGGTTATTTGTTTAAAAATTCTTTTCTATACTTTGTATTCTTCAACGACTTTCTATATCTTGTGTGCAGTTTTCACTCTCTATCTTTGGCTATTGAAAAATCCGAAATAGAGAAATTTGAATATTCAATTGAAAAGCCTGAAATCTCTATTGCTATATAAAATAGAAAAGCTAAAAAGATTATCTTGGAGATGCTACAGCTGCCGAAAAATATTATAGCTTACACTATAAAAGTGAGGCTTTTTAAAGCTATTTCTCTATAATAACCGTTGAATCTAGATGTAATCTTATATTCTTATCGAAGCCTTCCATCATCACCCATAAGATGCATTCCTATGTAGCCTTACATCAAGATATAATATATTATCAAAGTTATAGATGTTTGGCTCTTTCATGGCCCTGATGCTACATGTTGGCTGTTGGGCCTCATTTGTCGAAACCGTTAATCTCATTTCCTATAACAAAGAAAAAATCTAAACCTAAGTTATTAATGTTCTTGTAAAAAATATTCTAATTATGTTAATCTCATTTCCAACCGTTATTCTCATTTGTTGGGCCCTGATGCTACCGGATTTTTACCATCACCTAAACAGGCCAATGTTCTAATTAATCAAACAGTTGGAAATTATGAAAATTAATATATAAACTAAGTTATTATGTTATTGTAAAAAATATTGTTTTTATCATCACCTAAACACCCAATGTTCTAATTAATCAAACAGTTGGATATTATGAAAATTAATATATAAACTAAGTTATTATGTTCTTGTAGAAAATATTATTTTTATCATCACCTAAACACCCAATGTTCTAATTAATCAAACAGTTGGATATTATGAAAATTAATTAATATAATAATATACTTACGAGTGTTCATCTTCTTCTCACTCCTCACCTTTTTATTTTCTTTGTGGAATGGAATGAGTGAGTCATCTTCTTCTCACTCCTCACCTTTTTTATTTGGTTTGTGAATGAATGAGTTGGTCTATCCTCGCCTCATTTCTCATAAGCTAATAATTAGTATATTATGCATAAGGAATTAGTTGATTCCACCAAAATTCATGGATGAACTCATGATGAAGTATGAGGTGACTTCACATCAAACACGCCATTAGTGTTTGACATAGGGTTTCGATGAACCAGACCATGTCGAAACATATCATGGATTAAAACCCTAAATCCACAACTCCAATTTGGAGTTGTTGCGATTTTGTCTTTGAATTTTGCTTCTTGCTTCCTGTCTTTCTCCCTTCCAATATGTGTGTGGGGCATTTGATTTAAGCATCAAGAGCTTTCTCCATCTAGCTTATATATTTATTTATAGCAGAAATTGCACTTATATGTACGTTCTTTTTTCATGGAAGAAACATATGACGTACATAACATGACCACGAAGTATCAGCCTTTAGTCAATGTAATTCAAAGAAAATGTGGCATTTCTCAAAGTAGGGCATGTGATGAATTTGGATAGCCTAAAATATGAGCTTTGGATAGTGCGGAATAATGATCCCTTGCATGCCTGCGGGCACTATGATAATTTTTCTCAATTACGCACAAGCAAAACGTATATTTGTATAGGTATGTCATGGTCGGGCGCACGTATGAACGCCGCAGGGCCCATGACGTTCGCCGTCAGGCTGAACGCGCGGCACGCGCAGGAGGCGACCAGGAGGGTGCCCAGGACTTGACACCGTAGGTGCCCAGGACCCAGGACTCGGCCACCGCATGTGGCTAGGAAGGAAATTAGAAGTAGCTTTCTATTATTAGCTTTCTATTATTAGTCGTTTAATTATAGGAGTCTTAGGGTGTGTTTGCTGGTCTGATTGTAGGCTGAATTTGGCAGAAACTCAGTTATAGTTAGACGGACTGATTCAGTCCTGATGTCCAGGAATCAGCCCAGTTCTTCCAACTGAACACAGCCTTAGTCCGGTTGGTTCAAGCCTTTGGCTTATATATTGTAACAGCACGATGGTTTTGGGATTAAGCAAATACAATATCAATCTATTCTCCTCTCGCCTCTTCAACTAAGCCTGTGGCTAGGGTTCTACCCCGCCGGAGAAGACGACGGACCGAGGCTACGAGCTACGTAGCCGAGGGCCAGCTACCCGAGGGTTTGACGCCCTTGACAACTTGGTATCCGGTTCCAGACGTTCCTCGCCGCGCCGCTCTGTCTCTCCACCACCTGCCGCTGCCTCTTCACCACCACCGGCCGCCGCGTCTCCGCCATCCGCGCCGTCCTCCGTCGCATCTTGCTCTTTCGGCATGGGTGACGAACTCAAAGCCTCGGTGGAGGCTCTCACCAACTCCTTGAAGACCATGCAGGCTGCGATCGACGCCAACGCCAAGGCGATCGCCGCCCTCACCGCTGACCG
>JAKNSH010161349.1:0-14347 GCA_027790015.1 Cymbopogon flexuosus | reverse complement strand
CCCATAGTATATAAGAGAAAGGTAAACCCGATGATGAAGGTAATGTTTTTGTTGTTGCTTCTAAAGAAGGTAGATCTGATGGTGACATGATGTGCAAATAGTCGTGATAAATGGATTATTGATATTTTTGATGCTTTTCATATATGCATTGGGTAGAGATTAGTTTATTGCTTACAATTCTCTTCAAGATGGAGGTTCTATTAGAATTGGTGATGATAGTCCACCCTAAATTCTTGGAGTATGTGAGAATTGATTCTGGAGTGACTGTGGAGATTGAATATGGAGCAGTGAATCAATTAAAGTTTATGACCCAAAGTTCAACCTTTAGATTTTATTGAACTAACTGAAAACCCCACATAAGTTAATGAACCTTTTTTTAGAATAAGTTAATGAACCTTTAATGTATTTAACTAAAAAAACGAATTGACAGCTAGATCCCACAATATTTTATTTATTAGTTAAGCTTCCCGGAAGCCTCATTCTGGTTTAGACCAGTATATACACCACACATGCATTCAGCTACGTACTGAACGATTCTAAAAAAAAAAAGCTACGTACTACTGAACTATATTTGGCAACCCCTCTTGCGCCGGCTTGGGATCCTTGTCTATAAATAGAAGCATCAGCCTCTCTTCAGGGCAACTCACTACTCAAGCAACTCAAAACTTTAGCCACAGCTAGCAAGAAATGGCTCTACTTCTTGGTTCTGCCATGAATCAAACTGCCCATCCAGGCCTTAGAAGACACATAGGACTCAATAATGAGAATTTCTCACGGCACCTTTCTTCTTCATCACAAAATAGGCGAAGGTCTGACTTTAGCCTTAGGTCACGAGCTCAAAGGATAAGCAGTGAGCTTGGAATCCACAGGCTGAGCCCCTGGGAAATCCCAAAGAGGGACTGGTTCCCCCCTAGCTTTCTCTTCGGTGCTGCCACTTCGGCATACCAAGTACGTACTAATTTCTAGCACAAATGTTTACATGCATCTTTGTTTGTTGAAAGGAAAGTAGTGTTAACTGTTACAAATGATAACTAATACCTAAAAGAAAGGTATTATTGTGAATGCATTTTAATTATTTGTTTCATATGCACAAATTAATATACATGTCACATGTTCGTGTAGATTGAAGGTGCTTGGAATGAAGATGGAAAGGGGCCAAGCACTTGGGATCACTTCTGCCACACTTTTCCGGGTGACATATTTATACCACATCATTTTTTTGTTTACAAGAAGCAGTTATTTTTTATGTAGTAACAATATTATGTAGTTTTCAGTATAACCATCATATGATGTCCTTCTGTTTGAATATGAACAGAATGGATAGATGACCGGAGTAATGGGGACGTTGCAGCGAATTCCTACCATATGTACCATGTAAGTAATGAGATGCCATTAACTAGCTATATTATGAGTTTAACCCTGCTAAACATGTAAATATGAATCTGAAAGGAAATATTTGTATATATTGTGTCCCTGTTTTTTGGTGCAAAAAAATAAACTGTTAGTGTATATGCACACTCCTAGCTAAATATGATATATATTGTTATCATTATTTATATCAGTATATTTGGCTGGCAGGAGGATGTCAGATTGCTGAAGGAAATGGGCATGGACGCCTACAGGTTCTCCATCTCTTGGCCCAGAATACTGCCGAGTAAGTATATATACAAAAATATCCAAAATGGATGATGTTAGGGTTCTAATATCCAAATATGTTTCAGAGGGCACGCTCGCTGGAGGTATTAACGACAAAGGCGTTCAGTACTACAGCAGGTTGATCGACCTGTTGCTAGAGAACGGTAAAAAAACATTTTCTTCCTTAGAAAATAATCTGTTGTGTAATAGTTTTTACTAATCATTCTGTATTCTTTTGCAACTCGATCAGGCATAGAGCCATACGTAACAATTTTCCACTGGGACACGCCTCAAGCGCTGGTAGACGCGTACGGTGGCTTCTTAGATGAGAGGATTATGTAAGTATATATGCAGTTCAAATGAATGTGCTCTATCCTTATTTACGGGCTATGCGGCTGATGGTTTTTTTGATATATAAGCCGACTGATGTTGTTTTATCATGAACGGCAAACATTGTAACATGGCTGATAAGTCTACCAGTTGCTCTCATCCGTCCTTCCACAAACAAAAGAAGATATACCAGTCAGAAGAGAGGGATATAATATATTCTAAAGTTTAATGTGTTATTAAGTATTTGTAGTGACAATAATAATATACATGTTTAAAAACTATACATGAACTAACTAAACTATTATTGTACATACATTTTGGACAATGATTTTATTGATTTAACGTCATTGTTCATATCTAGGTATTAGACAAACATCAGTGACCAATATTAAAAAAAAGTAGTATTCAGATCACAAACAATGCTCTATTGTTATTTCAACGAAGTGTCAATCAACTAGCATAATAACTACTATTGATGAACATCATAATTCCTGTTTGGAATTTTCCAGAAAAGATTACACAGACTTCGCTGAAGTGTGCTTTGAAAAGTTCGGTAAGAAGGTGAACAACTGGTTGACCTTTAACGAGCCGGAGACATTTTGTTCTGTTTCCTACGGAACTGGAGTCCTTGCCCCAGGGCGGTGCTCACCAGGAGTACGTTGTGCCGTCCCAACTGGAAACTCACTCACCGAGCCATACATTGTTGCCCACAACCTTCTCCGAGCCCATGCTGAAACTGTTGATCTTTACAACAAGTATTACAAGGTACATATATACAAACAAATTAAAGACACGCACACACTTCTAAATTAATAGGTATATATACACCCAGTATTATTGAGTATTGTTGAATCAATTGCAGGGTGCGGACGGCCGCATAGGGCTTGCGCTAAACGTCATGGGTCGTGTGCCATACACAAGTACATCATTTCTCGATCAACAGGCTCAAGAAAGGTCCATGGACAACAACCTAGGATGGTTCTTGGAGCCAGTGGTTCGTGGTGACTACCCCTACTCCATGAGAGCATCCGCGAGAGATCGGATGCCCTATTTCACTGACATTGAGCAAGAGAAGCTAGTGGGTTCTTATGACATGATCGGGATAAACTACTACACCTCAAGGTTCTCCAAGCACATCGACATCTCACCGAACTACTCGCCAGTGCTCAACACTGAAGACGCCTACGCCAGCCAAGAAAGTAAGACATTATAGTTGAGGAATAATATCTACTGTTTCACAGTTCCAATAAAGAAAATTGACGTTCTCATACTAATCCTGCACTTCTATTGTTCTGTTCAACCAGCCGAAGGGCCTGATGGGAATCTTATTGGTCCTTTTGTACGTACATATCTTCCTAACATTATCTTATTCTTTTTGCAATATTTATATTGAACGTGATAATGTGAAAAATTCGTCCAGAAATATAATTAATCACAGAATTGAAAGCTCATGGTTGAACTTTTTTAGTAAAAAAGGGAAGTTGCAAAAGTTTTGTGTTAGCTATAAAGCTGAACAAATCTCTGTAGTTTTATTCCCTTGTAATATGCATATTGGTAATAATTAGTTACAATCTTAATTGCTTCAATTTGCAGACTGGAAATAAGTGGATCAACATGTACCCTAAAGGCCTACACGATATCCTTATGATCATGAAGAACAAGTACGGAAACCCACCCATGTACATCACTGAGAACGGTAAGTAGTAAGAGGTGCTAATGTGCTATATATACTCTTGCATTTTGTTACAATTTCAATCATAGGTTGTGCTAAATTTTAACTAATCACCCACAGTTATATCTTTTTGTTCCTTTTTCGTGGGTCTTTCGTAAATAAAGGGATTCTATAATTTTCAATGAATCAAAACGTCGTAGAGTAACTAAACTTAATTTTCATGATCCACAAGAATGGTTCTGTTTTCTTTTGAAAGCATATATAGCTTGTACACCCACACACACCTGAGGCTAACTTAAACATTGGTCCTATATATATGCATGAGGCTAGCTGCATCACTAACACAAAGGCTGGGTCCAGTGGTGTATCCCTAAACGGGAACGTAAAAACATAAACAGAGAGAGAAATCAGTTGTATTGACATTAATCTATATCAGCTTAATGTCATTAATTAAGGTACATGAGCTCCTGCAAAATGTCAAAAAATGGATAAAACTAGATCATCTCCCGTGGAAGGTCACAAAAAGAGTGATTTAATTAGTGAGACTCCATTCTGCCGAAATGCAATCCATTATAGTTGACTGAGGTGACTTGGGAAGATAGGTAACCCATGGAATGCATGAGGCGCTAGCTGATGAACATGGTGATAAATTATTAGTCACGCATTTGTGTGAGAGATGATACGGTCGCACTTGTCTTCTGATGGAGTTGATACAATTTGATTGATTTTGCAGGGATGGGGGACCTTGACATGGGCGATGTACCCAAAGAAGTTGCGTTGGAAGACCACACAAGGCTAGACTACATCCAGCGCCACCTCTCAGCCCTTAAACAATCAATAGAGTATGTTTATACCCACCTAGCTAGCAACCTCCAATTTAGTTTAGTTCAGTTTAATTTGTTTTCGATATTAGTACATATACTTGCTCATCTGTTGTTCCTACGTTCGTACGTGCAGCTTGGGAGCAGACGTGCGCGGCTACTTCGCATGGTCTCTGCTGGACAACTTCGAATGGTCCAGCGGCTACACCGAGCGTTTCGGCATCGTCTATGTCGATCGTCAGAATGGCTGCGAGCGCACCATGAAGCGATCAGCCAGGTGGTTGCAAGAGTTCAACGGAGCTGCCAAGCAGGAGGTGGCTCAAAATAATAACATTCTCATGCCAGCGCTTAATTAGAACACTGCTTGCTAGCTGATGTATGGTGGCACGCACGCACGCATGGAAAACCTGTGCCGCCTGTGTGGTTTGCGTTTGAAACCCACTTCTTTTTCTTTGCACTTGCACCGCTAGTCGCTATGCAGGCATATGCATTCTCCAGCGCTGCGGCTAATAATATAATGTTCTGTTCCAATTCAGTGTTACCTTATTATGCTGCAATAAAATGAAGTGATCGATTTGTCCGTTTCAATATCTGTAAGGTTGAATTTTATTATGGGCGATGTCTTGCTTTTGTCAAAGAACAGGCACTGCTCGAGAATTGATAATCACTACTGGGTCGTAAGCAATCATCACTGCTTGAATCCATGCCAGCAGGTAGCAGATTTTAAGAGCAGTGATAGCAGTGTCCATAACCAATTCGAATACCAAATTGTTTAGATAGTTAGAGGATGTAAGGAAAAATGGAGCAATATTGGGGGGTTGGGTTATAGAGCTTGCGTATGTATGTCGTCCGGTAACTGATTCTTCAAGGCTGGCAAGCTGACCGGCCGGCTTGCATATGCCTCTGCCAGGAAATAATTACAGATAAGTATGGATGCGCAAAAGAAGGCAAAATAATTGAAGAGAAGTATGCAAATACAGTTTTTTCTTCTCACTTATGTTACACCAATGATTGCAAATAATTCTTAGAATAATAAGAATTCACTTACAAAACAAAAATATAACATTCAACATCCTAAAGGCATAAATGGCCATTCTCACCAAAACCTCCACTTACTAGAGCTAGAGGCCAAGAGGACTGGAGTTGGTGGACCAGAGCAGGTCTGGTCCCAAACAGACCTGTAATCCCTAAAACCATGAACCCATTGGAGGCTGAAGAACAGGCTATGTTACTTGATGCCAGATTGGCTCAAGCACTCAACTTATAGGTTGCGAATTTATGGATTGACAAACAGATAATTGCTTCCACAGTACAAGCTAGTTCGTCTCGTCACAATCCTGGTCATCGGTCTCTGAGATTGACCCTTGCTTGAATCGAAGAAATCACTAGGCAAAGACAATATTCAGTCATCAAAATCAAGAGACACACAGACAAGATAGCAGACAAGCTTGCACAAGCTTGCAAAGTTTGCTAGATGGGCTCAAATCCCTAATTCTTGCTTGTACTATTGTGAGTTGGTAGGACATCTCCCGCATTGTAATCTCAAAAATGAGCTAGAAAACTTTAGTTAAGGGATTATCTGCCCAATCACTGTAACTCGTTTATAATGAATGAAATCGTTTACCTTTTAAAAAAGTGGCCACTTTCTGTTCTACTTGGAGCAACACCATCGCCAGACCAAAGCATGACCCACTGACTACAGTCTGCCCAGATGACACAACAAATACATCACTAACATCTGAAGTGATATGAGCAGCACTACAGGGTGTCCGTTACATAATAGTCATGGGTCATCATCGTATGGAGCACAAGTGCTCAAGTTTGATGGGACTACCAAAACTGGCTTTCCATGCTTCTTGAATTCAAGGAAAGCAGGAAAAATATTGCTTGACAAATGCATGTTGCCAGTCAGGTCCACTCGCTCCACATTACCTGAAACAAGGAAAGACCTAAAGTTATCAGCCAATCTCTATCATCTGATGCCTGCATGAAGGGTTGAAAACAATAGGGAACAATAGGGATATTTCCCAATATCCGTCCATCTGAAATAAACAGATAATCCATATCTAAATCAGCAAATCTGAACATTCAAAACCCATACCATATTCGAACCTGAATACTTAACATTGGATATCAACACATACATGGAGCGGGTATCAATATCTGATGCACTCAACATTATCCGTATGCAATCAAGAGAAAAAACGACTACCATATTTGTATCCGTACATGTCCATTTTTATCCTATCCGTCTTCATCCCTGTATGTATGGATTTGCCTAATGCAGTTAAGAAGTAAAGGTGAATTCAGTATAGCATTAATTTCTTACAAGTACTTTGCTTCAAGGAGTTACAGATGACTTCCACCGATTCAGCTGGTAAAAGATTCGCTGCTGCATTGACTGAGACAAGGTTTGGCGCTCGCGATATTAATCTGGAAATAAAATATGCTGCTCTGATCCCACCGCGATTCTTACTGCAAAAAATAAATAAATAAAGCTAGTGAGAAAACTGATATTTGTGTTGAGTAGCAGTGCTTGGTTCTACCTGATGTCAATGTGGGAAAGAGCTACCTCCATTGGTAATGCTTCCTCAAGTATTTGGAAACCTGATGTTCCTAAGCCAATATCTGCAGCATTTAAAGCCCTTACATGTGAACCCAGGAATTTGGCCAATACAGCTGCCACAGAACTGCAAAATGCAAGCACATTTCAATTAATATGTTGACACAAGTTAATAAAACAGGACAAAATGCATGAAAAGAGATACAACTTGCCTCCCTAAATGATTGTCAGCTATAGATAGCACGTCAAGGGGTTGCTTGACAGCTGTGAGGCACTCCAGAAGTAAAATCACACCAATACTAGACAACTCACAGTTCTCGACTGTTAATCTCAAAAGTGGATTTTTCTTTTGAATAGACCACAAAATGAAAGGGATCAATGATCTGCAAGTTAACTGCAACTGATGAGTACATCAGTAAATCAACAATAAAACAGCTTGATTGAGGCAACAACAGTTTATCACAAATATTTATAAGTACTTTGCTTGTTGCAAGCTGAGCTAGAGGCAACTGAACAAAGACATGAAAAAATGACTTTCGCCCTGTTTTGATCATTACAGAATACAGATGGATATTCTGTTATGTTAGCCAGTACCTGATACCTTCATCCATGATTGGATTGCCACTTATATCTAAATCTCTTAAGTTAGGAATTTTTATTAGAATTTTGTGAAGATCTACAACATCATCCTTTTGCAAATTATTTTCCCTGGAATTATGAGAGACAAGAAATGTGAAACACACAATTAGGCCATCAGAAATTCTGAAAATAACCTGCTACAGAAGTTTCTCGAAAAGCTAGGTTATGGTACATACAAAGTAATACCTCAGGTTAAGAACGGACAGGGAGTTCATAAAAATATCTGATTTCAGCGCTAATGAGTTTGTAGAACTTTTGTTCACATTCGAAAGCCAGCCTGAAATCTACAAGAAACAACCAATTTAACAGGTACAAAATATGTAAAAGCATATATAGAATTTTTTTCATGTCAACCTACATTGTTTTCTGATATCTCAAGAGTGTGTAAATCACATGACGTTGACGACTCAAGGAGAGTGTGAATAATCATCTGAGCAAATGATGACTGCATCTTGGTATCATTAAGTGACAGCAGCTGCAACGACCTGGACAATTGTAAGGTTTGAACGGTGTTAAATGTTTCACATTGCAATTGACTATCAAGTATTGATATACCAAATGCAGATAAGTAAAAGACGTAAAAGACAACTCAGAAACACATAAACGGTCAATGCCACAGGATTAATGCTAATGGGAAGATGCTGTGGAATAAATAAACTGAAAATACAGTTCAATTGTTTGTCAATCGATGATATTTCAATTATGAATAACAAATGCCATGCAGCTTACTTGCCAGATGACAAAAAGTTTAACAGACCAGAAGAGATGGTCAGAGGCTTGGTTTCACAAATTTGTGACGATTTAATACTAAATCGTTGGATTCCATGGCATTGAGATCCCTTTTGGCACACACTTCTGCAAATTTTATCCATGACAGTAGGATAAAGCTGACAGTGGATGAATTCAAGAGAAAGCAATGTCTCTGCATGCCAGCTCAGAAGCAAACATGCACCATTAACCTGTCAATGAAAATTCAGAAGAAATTTAAAACCCCAATGAACCATTGCTGACTAGCAAGCCACTAAAAACAGCGGTACAACATATGCACAACTGAAGATCATTCAGAGTGGTCGTACACTTTTACCAACACAAGTTAATGACTAACAATATGAGCTTGTTTTAGTTTTCAAACTTAGACAGCACATGCAAATGCACCTGGAAAATTATTGGTTTTTCAAAGAATTTAAGAGAACTATTGTGCACATGCAAAACTGAAATGGTGAGCATCTCTATGCTTTTAGCTAATTCCAGAGTATGAGCATCATATTGTTCAGAAGCTATGGTATGCAAAAGTAAAGGTATTATCACAGGCTTAAGGTTACCTCTGCGTCTGATATAATTCTTATGAACATTAAGCTTTCCAGCTTGCATTGTTGCAACAAGTCCTGAGAGACAGCATACCCGGCAGTCAACGTACAATCATATGAACATCATAAAAAGAATTCATTTTACTGCAACAGATATGTAATGTCATGGATAATAAACGTATTTTGGAACCATATGTAAAGATAGTTACACAGATGATATAGATACTTCCATTTGGCAAAATGAGAACATGGATGCATAGACGAGAGCAAAAATAACACAATAAACTCACTACATCTGCTATATATAAAAGAAAATAGAGTACAAATGCAAAAAGCTTTCAGCTACTATAAAGTGCATCAATACTTTAGCACTTACATAAATTTCTGCAGTGCAAAGAACACCTTGCAATCTCAAGCACCTGAAAAATAAGAGGCAACATTGATACTGAAGAACTACAAGAAAAAAAACAAACTATGAAGTGCGGATACTTTGCAAAACTCACGTACAGGTATCAATACCGTATCCGATACTGATACTCCAAAGGATATGGCGGATACGTATCCTTATCGGAAATTAAATAAATTTTGAAATCATAAGAAAAGACCCAATACTCTTTCCCTTCATACAAAACCCTCTGTGCAGCTCTGCCACACTCTTATTCCGATCTGCACAGATGCAGCTGCCTCTGCAGCCGCCAGCTCAGATGCAACCGCCACCGCGTCGTTAGCACTCATTCTACCTTGATGCTCACCATAAATCTGTGTAGATGTGTCCACCACCACCACATCTGCCTCTACCCAGCTACCTCACATTCCCTGCCTGTGCCTCTTCCCTATCGACCACGTCATCCCTTCGGTCTCCGCATGCTACCAGCGATGGCTGCTCCTACTCCATCTCCATCTATGGTGAGTCATCTCCTTTTCTCATTTTGGTCCTTACCTTCTCCTTCTCAGTCTCCTTTGCGCTAATTCAAGATTTCCCAGCCCAATGTTGTTGCTGGTAGGACCGTTCCTAAAGTCCAACAGAGGGCAATGAGAAATTGAGGAAGAGGAGTGTTTCATCTATTGGATCTAGCTTCAATTCAGAAGTCCTAGCCAGCTTGGTGAACTGATAGCTAGAATGTTTGCTACAAATCGTCCAACTGGAGGATGTCCCTCCAAGCTGCAGCTAGCTGAGGACAACTCTTCTTGTGCAAAAGAACACACATGTTGAGAGACTGCTGCAGTGCATCAAGGCAACTTGGAGCTCCAAAGGTGTGAATATTGTAGGAGATGGATGGTTTGATGCTCAACGGCACCCTCTCTTGAAATTTCTTGGTTGTAACAGAACATGGTCCAATGTCAACACTGAGGGCTTGTTTGGAAGCCCAACAAACCACTCCAACACACATGGATTGAGGTGAATACATGGGTATCCATACAAGGCCTGAACAAATATCCAAGTCTAAGGATTATTATATTTCATGAAAGATGCCAACTGTAATTTCTTGGTCTGTGTGAATTTTGGCGCCTTTAGTTTTATATGTTTTATATGTATACTGGTCCCTTTTCATATGTATTAGTGTATCACCATATCAGTCTTTTGGGAGAAATGGCAATACCGGAGTATCACCGTATCACGATGTCAACGGCCCTAAATACGGACCCCCGAGGCCGGGCCAAGAGAGACAGAAGAGGACCCTGGCCGGCTGCACCCTGGCCCACAGCGCCACCAGGGGCGCACGTGACCAAGGGGGAGGCAACCATCACGGCACCGCAGCCCCCCAACCCACCCCGAGGAGTCTGGAACAAATGGAAATTAGCGATAGATTTAGATAAGAATGAGAATAAAAAGAAAAATAGAGTCTGTTTAGCAAAAAAAAAAAGGATTGGTTTGTTTAGGAAAGGAGAGTCCAAATCCATAGGGACTCTACCTCTAGTTTGATTGGGAGTCAAGTCCTCTAGGGACTACAAATATAGGGGTCATGTAACCGTTTGGATCTTAAGACAGAATAGAGCAACTTCTCTCCCATCTATCCCTCTCCCTCCATGCGCCTCCTTGTCCCTCGGCGCTGAGCCCCCTCCCCTGTTCTAGCCGCCGCCAGCTCTCCCACCCCCTGTGCTTACACCACAACCACCACCACCCCTAGCAAGGCTCATCACACGCGTACTAGTATCCAGGTCAACGTAAGTTCATTGTAACATCAACGTTGTAGGACATATAAAATTGCATAACCAAATTATCATATGTTAGAGAGTCCTCAGCCATGTCATGTGCCCTTTTAATCAATTGAAGATTCATAATTGGCAAGTGTTGCATGAAAAGATAAAAAGTTTTGAGTCAAGAAATGCATATGTAAAATAATCGTCGTATGCTAAGCACCTCACGTAGCAACCAAATCTTCTGCATTGATATGCTAATCTTGAATGCTGTTGAGATGTGTCCTTGCTCTGGTAGATGGAATTTGCGATTTTAGCTGCCCAATCATGAACAAAAACAGAAAAGTCATTGCAGCAGTAAATGGACTATCACATTTTTTAGGTAAAGATAATTTTTAGTAACTAATTTCAGGTCTACCAATACTATATGAAATTAGAAACAGTAGTCATTTCAACAGTAAATGAGTATTAACAAAAGATATCTTTAATATAATTAACGTTAGTTTCTAAAACTAAGAGGGCAATTACTCAGTTAACCATGTAGTATTATCTTGGTAACAGATGAATAACAATATAGTAGACATGTCAATTAGGAATACATGATACTGACCTGATATACTCAGATCACCAATACTCCCACAAAAAGAAGGAAGAAAGGCACTCTCTGCAGCTTCATCCAAGCACCTGTGGAGGGAAACAAAAAGGATTGATAATCTGTGTTTAGAGGGATTAAAGCATTTCATCCATAAAATCCAATCACAAGTCACTGATAGCGTACTCTTGTAAATGTTTTTCCCAATACTTTTGCTGCCAGTCCACGGTGACCAAGTTATTATGCCCAGTGTTATCACCGAGGGGCCAGCGAAGTTTGAACAACTGTTGCCAAGTGGTGTTGAAATCTTCACACCTGAGAGCAGTATGATATATGCCAGGTCAGATATTGAAACAAATTCTGGTGCTGCCGACTATTGTCTTCAGCCCATTGCATTGCAGTAGTGTTAACACAGTATGACAGAAACATGTTTTTCTTGCATATATGAGTGCAAAACCTTGAACGTTTCACCCCACGTCTGTCTCCATCTTGCACTCCAAGTCCAGAATTAGTTTTGGCAGAAGAGCAGCACCTGGAACGAGAAATTATGAGCATACGGAGTAACATTTAGCTCTTCCTTTATGAAGATGCACGATTTTCTCAGAGGAAGCAACAGGTGATGTGGAAATTGGAAGAGCAATAGAAGGTAAACGGGGACAGGAATGGGCGTCCTGTTGATGTGTAGTACGAATTGGTAGAGAAAGGGAGAGGGGCGAGGGTACCGGGCATGGGCGGAGTGGTGGAGTGACTCGAGTGCGACAGGCGGGAGCCGGGACGCCAGCCGATGGAGAAGCTCCCAGGGAAGCCCCTCCGCCACCTCCTCCGATTGCAGGCGGTCCTCGTCTGCCTCCCCTCCGTCATCTTCCGAGAACCCGCCGCCGCCGCTGCACCCTCCTGGCCATCCAGTTCCGCCCACGCCTCCACCCCCTGCGCCGGCGTTGTCGCTGATGAGACGAGCAGCGACCGCGTCCAGGCACAGCGAAAGCAAGCTTGGTGCCGGAGCCTTCTTGGAGAGCTCCTCCATGCGCACACCCCCGCCTCTCTCTCTCTCTCTCTCTCTCTCTCTCTCTCTCTCTCTCTCCCCTTGTCGGTCGCCGCCGACGAGCGGCGTCGCCTACTCGCGGTGGCTAGAATTTGTGACGCAAGGGCGGCGGGGCGGCGGCTTACTAGACGGGCCAAGGCCCACGACAGTGGCGTTGCTTTGGGTTTATTAATGGCCCATTTCTCATATGGATTTCTGGGTGGGCCTTGAGGGGCGAAAACCTGTTTTTCTTTCTAATAAAGGAATTAATTAAAATGCAAAATAAGAATAAGAAAAAAAATACTGGAATTCTGGATTTCAGATTTCTCACCTAGCCTATTTGGCTTCCCGAAATTTCCAGAATTAAATTTATTGTATAAATTATATATACTCCCTCCGTCTCAAAATAACTGCACATCTAGTTACCA
The DNA here is from genome assembly GCA_027790015.1 of Cymbopogon flexuosus. Lineage (NCBI taxonomy): Eukaryota > Viridiplantae > Streptophyta > Magnoliopsida > Poales > Poaceae > Cymbopogon > Cymbopogon flexuosus. The sequence goes on along the minus strand of JAKNSH010161349.1, from coordinate 1,200 downwards.
AAAAAGTCAAACTTTTGGAATTTTGACCATATATAAAGAAAATAATATCAACGCATAGATCTCCAAATACATTAATTATAAGAGTATGTTTCAATTTCAACCTAATGATATTTTTTACATGTCATAAATATAATTTTTTTATATATATGGTTGGTCAAAATTAAAAATGTTTGATTTCACCGTGTGATTATTATGAGACAAGGGAGTAGTTGTGGAAGAGGAATCTATAGAATCCATTAAAAAAGACTACAACTTCTAAGCTAGGAAAATCATGAAATCCTTTTCTCATCTCTCATCGTATGAATTTGGGATAGACTTATATAAACTTTGGAAAATTGTGGAATCTTAAACTTTTCTTTCCACAACTATAGTTTATACAATAAAATTCAATTCCTAGGTACAAATAGATCCTCATTAAAACGTTCTAAAATTAAAATTAGGATTAGAATTCCTCATTCTTTTTTACTTCTACGGTAAAAAAAACCTCCTGTACAGCAACTTCAGCCAATCGCAGCTCCACACTGAAGAATAATCTCGACCACTAATAAAAGTAGAACATACAAAAATAGTAATTACCAAATGCAGTGCAAAACAAATATAGATCACGCTACAACCACCATCCCTCCGTACCGCACAATATCTTGTCTTCCGTGGACAAGCCATTTACCAACCAATTCTTCCCTGCCAGCTGCAGGAGTGCGATCAAGAGCTCGACCGAGAGGCTGATCGATCGGTGGAGCATGCAAGAAGGGAGGCGGCCATGAGCAGCAGCATGGACTCGTCGGAGCTAAGGAAGGTGTTCCAAATGTTCGACAAGAATGGCGATGGACAGATCACCAAGAAGGAGCTAGGCGAGTCACTCAAGAACCTCGGCATCTACATCCCCGACGAAGAGCTCGATGCCACGATGGACAAGATCGACGTCAATGGCGATGGTTGCGTGGACGTCGAGGAGTTTGGCAAGCTCTACCGCTCCATCGTCGACGACGGGCCAGGGGCCGACGGCGACAAGCACGATGAGGAGGAGGACATGCGGGAGGCGTTCAACGTCTTCGACCAGAACGGCGACGGGTACATCACCGTCGAGGAGCTGCGGTCCGTGCTGTCAAGCCTCGGCCTCAAGCAGGGGCGCACGGCCGAGGACTGCCGTAAGATGATCAGCAAGGTCGACGCCGACGGCGACGGCCGCGTCGATTTCAC